>CATIWQ010659493.1:0-28653 GCA_949673415.1 Euphorbia schlechtendalii
AGATCAAATTTCACAAATCAAAATCAACACAGTGACAAAGAATCATAATTAAAGTGTTTTCTCCATTTTTATGTTTGACATTTTAAGTTCATTGAGACATTCTTTAATCACAATCATCTTCATTTATACAATAAATAGATATATTCAGAAAAAATATAATTGATAGAAGTTAGATTTATACATAAGAACATGGTTTAGTTTCGCATGATTAGAAAACAAAATAATTAATGTTTCAAGGTCTAATATTGTTCATCTAAGAGTATATTGTTTTAAAAACAATTAATATCATTTAGTTGCACATCTTATTTTTCTACTCATTAATACCATGATATTATTAGTTTAACACATATCAAAACTAAAGAGAGAAGAAAGGCATACCTTTGACACCAATGTTTTTCTTTCAAGATCAGATTTTGAAAAAGATTGTAAGAAGTAGGAGGTTGGGAGTACAAATTGCATGAGACCTTTATGAAGTTTGAAGTTAGAAAATCAAAGTTCTAACCATGACAAATCCCTCTTGTAGGGATGTATTGCAAGAATAATGGGTTTGAGATTACAAATTCCATCAAAGGTGAGGGCTTTTATGAAGTTTGAAGGTTGAAAATCAAAGTTTTAACCATTGCTGCAGCCTGCAGTGAGTTATATAATCTTTTACATGAAAAAGAATTCTCCTAAACCGGATAAACTCCACTTCAATTTTGATGATTAAAACAATGAAATTTCTTGAATATCTTTCTCCTTAGAGGTTTCAATACTTATCATTCCAACAGCAAATTCTAATTTCTTTGGCCTAAGAATCAAAACACTGTACACAATCTGACTGATTAAGGCTTTTAATGGATTCCACTCCGTGCCGTTTACAACTCAATGATGAAAGCTCCCTTTGTTACAAAGTAGGGGAGAGGCTTACAAAATTTATACCATCGACCTTTGCAAACTACCGTTTTAGCGTTGCTTCTTGCCCTTCCTCCTCCTCTTGCTACTGCTCGCACCAGTGTTCTTTGGGAAGTTTCCGGCCCTCGAAGATGGGCTCTCACTGCCAACATTGTCGAAAACGCCAGCCTGCACTGCATTCTGTAGCCATTCGAAGAATTCTTCTTCTGTCATGGTTTCCTCCATATTGGCAGCTGGCACCCGCCCATTCCTCTGTCCTGAACTTGATCCCTTCCCTGTGTTATTATGCTTCGAAGTCAAACTAGTATTCACATGAAAACTCGGCTTGTGAGTGTTGGCTTGACATCTCATTCCCTGTGCCAAAAATCAGCATTATGCAATATTCAGTTTCCTGAACCAGTACATGTAAAAAAACCCGGCATATATTTTCATCCCCGTTAAAGCCCTCAAATTGCTCGGTCGAATTGGTTACATGTCTATAGTACACGGGTGGGAATAATCTACTCGTCTGTAAAAATACCCACAAATTATTGAATGAACTTTCAGGTATTTAGGAAAAGGGGTTTATTTACCTGGCAGATATACCATTCAGAAGCATTATATATCTTGCCATCTGCACAAACATAGGCAGATGGAGAATCAACCTGCAGAAAAATAATTGAACATGTTATAAGAGATTGTTTATTCTCCCCAATATTAGGTATTAATAGCATTTTCTTTTGTTTTTACATCAACAATATACTGGCTGCTTAGTTCACATAAACAATTCTGATTTTACTTAGTTCACAGTGGATGTATTGTATACCTTCTGCAATAATCCAAACAAAAATGGCTGGGAAGATTGCTCAACCCATCCATCTCCATCCTTTGCCTGATGAAAGTCTTGGCAGTCCTATAAAATTCAAAATGCTCCAAGTTAGATGATAGGCAGGGTATAGAATTACTACAAAATAAGGTGAAGATGGTATGTTTTTTGCACGATTGATTGACAATGTGCAATAAGTCAACAGACTGGAAAATTGAGGGGTCAAAAGAAAACCTGGCACCATCTTGCTCGAGATTTTGACTTCTTTGTGTGGACCCAGACATGAAAACTGCCACATTTTTTGCAAGATATTCGCCGTGATTCTCCAAAGGGGTCTTCACTTTCGGCTTCCGAACGAGCAAACCCAGAAGCGAAGAGACCATGCTCTCCATTCTGAGGAATCAACTAATCGTATTAGAAAGCCACAAAAAGGCTAAGCCCACGGTTCAAAACAAGAGAACATTGATTGAAAGTTTGAGACCACCCAAACTTGCCCTCCACAAAGCATCCATATTTCTGATGTAATTTTGTTTACAATTATTGTATGACTTCCAATTCAGGATAGGAAGGATTATTATTATTCAGGATTTTGCTTTCTATTTGTAATCGTTAATATTATATTATTTTAATCTTTCCTTTATTACACCTAGGGTCAGTTTGGTTTTGCTTTCTCATGATCGAAATCTGCATTGCCGTGAAAAGCTTGTGAAATGCGGTTTTTGGGAAAACAACTATCAAGAGCTTGGGAAGGTAATGCCAAGCTGGGTTAACTGGCCATTACTAGACCCAAATCTCCTTTTAATTTTGAGTAATTCTCAAATAGTAATTTTCTAAGAACTTTGATCTATGAAATGAATCCAATGATTTTATGTTTCAGCATCAATAAAATTTTGTTGCTTGTTTTAGTAAATTAATGGTATGCTGTAATTCATATTCCAAGTTCAAGTTCTAGCAAGTGCACTACAACAGGATATGTTCCTCATAATACATAGCAATGTGCATGGTTGTAAGGGAATACTACGAATATGAAAATGATATGCCATATCCATACCAATCTTATGTAGCTGCCAATTTCCATATAGGTTTCAAATTATCCCATCCACCAAAATTACATGTACATGGATTTAGCATATACAGAAAGCTAAGGAACCAAGCTACTTTGTAGCATCCGAATCAAAGTCATTCCAAATTAGGTTAAGGCAATATAGGACAATCATAACAAATAAAAACACTGGAAACACACAAACATGCTAATGATATGGTACAAAATAAAAAGCAGAAGTCAGAGTGAAAGACTTGAAAAAAACTCAGATGCATTATATACAAGCTCAAACCTTTTGCGGAGTGCTTTGGAACCTACGGAAATAGTTCAACAACTCTTCTCTTCTCAACTCATCATCATATGCTTTCCGCTTCAAAGAATCAAGTAGAACCTAAAACGAAAATCAACAAGAATGAAGCCGTAATCAGAACAAGAATCAAGTGCAAACTACGCTACACCTTAAGAAATAAAAAATGAGAATCACCAATAAACTGACCTCGTATGCATTTTGAAGTTTCTTGAAAGCTTCTGCAGCTTTCTCATTGCCCATGTTCTTGTCAGGATGAACCAGCATCGCCTAAAAATACAAAATAAATATGCTAAATAACAACAAAAACCTCTTCTTACATTTATAATAGAGTTATCAGGCATATCTGCAAGTACACTACCCTAAATAGCCACGAGAGAGACTAATATTTCAAGGAAGTGTATCTAATTGAGTATCTGAAAGCAATTTTGAACTAATGGAAAAACTTGTAAATCATCCCAATAAAACATCGGACCTCATTTCAGTGACTATATCAGCTTTATAGCTCTGAGAATATAGGAAGTAAATATGGCACAATGCCACAATATGCCGTTTTTAAAGGAAGTTAAAAAAGAACACAATATACCTTTTTCCGATATTCCTTCTTCAGTAAAGAAACATCTACATTCTCATATCGGGGAAACCCCAGAGCAGAATAGTGATCAGTACAGTTCAGCAATCGAACAACTTCATCTTCAGAAGTCAACTCAGTATCAACCCCACTTGTTGAAGGAACTCCAGAGCTACGATCTGATGTTTCTGGCCCAGTTTCAGCAAAAGGAGGGTGAAAGGGCTGTCCATTGAAACCGGGTTGACCTTCTACACCTGCACTTTGCTCAGAAGGTCCATACGATCTTCTATTTTGGTTCATGTTATTCTTTAAGAAGTATATCAAAAGGTCACTTGAGATAAACGATAAATTCAAGGCTAAAAGTAAGCCAAGCCATCCAACATATGACCATGCACAGTATACAGAATATGCAGTGGTGGTCAACAGTGCAACGCGTTCATGGCTCAACATGAAGGATGTCCCTGATTTAAAGAGAACAAATTAGCCAATATTTACTAGGTTAATGCCAAAAGAGAAGAGACATGTTTGTTAAATAAAAGAAGTTACCTCCAATTATCATAACAAATAATGATGTCCAGAAGCTTCCATAGAGCCACAGGAAAACTGTCCCAGAAATGGCAACAACAAGAAGTCCGATGGTTATACCAATGAAAAGTCCCATGAAGGTAGCTATGGTCTGTATAATTTGACATTATATTAGAAATTTTTTTGAATGACATGGCACTTAAAAGCTCAAGTGGGCAACATATTGCTGCAAAAGAAATATGTTCCAACTGCAAATTCATTTGCTGACATAACAGACAGGGTAATAATACTCTAAGCTCAAATTTAATGAGTATCCTTGTAATAAAGCCATTGCACTAAGTGAAAGCACACAACTAATTTAAATACTATAGAACCACTAAATACATACTAAGAACAAAAGGTTATATAATCATAAAAAAATTTCTTGGAGTAAGAAGAACATGCATATAGATTTGTGGAAAATAACACAATAAATAAGCTCATTAAGAATTTAAGCCATACCAGAACAATTAGAAACTTGAACATCCCAACCATTGCAAGTAGGGACAAAATGCTAGACCATATAACTGAAAAGAATGATGTTGTCCCCAGTCTTAAAAAAGAGTCAACGCCTCTAAGAGTGAAATCCAGCCAAACCATTAGCAATATAAGCATTAAGTTCCCAAAATGAACAAGCCACTTCAAAACAACAGGATATGCATGCTCAACTTTCATTCCTAGATAATCACGAGCACTATACAGATTGGTTGTTACTCTAAGAAAAAGTGGCCTGTGCTTCTCAAGCCACTCTCCTGCTGATTTCAAAATGGACATAGTTGAGGCCTTCACATTTCTCATTGCCACGTTGCCTGAAATATCCACATTTTGAATCATACTTTTTATATGCAAACCAATGTACTTAAGGCCGTCTTTCGCATTATTTGGATTGCTTTCTCTGCCAGGTGACGTTCCATTTTCCTGTATTACACCAGGAGTTTCCACAAATGTACTAGAGCAATCACTCGAATTGTTCCCAGAAAACACCAACCCCTTTAGACCCTGTTGTTCACTCATCACTTGCTTTTCCTTTTTGTGAAACCTCGCTGAATTTTGTTTAGTTTTATTATCATCTGTAAAAGCTGTGCTTGGCTGATCAGCAAGAGGAATCTCCTCTTGTGGAAAGACCTTGGCCTCGCTTGCTTTTCCTCGCCCTTTCATATCAGAATCGGGATGACCTGAATCTGAAACCTTTTTCTTGTGATTAACCACCCCATTCTTCTGTTGATTAGCCTTACGAGCCATGTACGAGGATTTACAGGAGTACTTCTTCAGTAGGAAATCAATCTAATCCACTTATAGAAGCACAACTTGCCACAATAGTCCCATGTGAAAAGCTTAACCTGTCACCAACAGATGTGAACAACTAAGACTGAAACCACTTAGGTCGGTGTCAAAATTAACAAGAATTTCAGAAAACATTCTTCATCATTAGCATTTCTTCTGCTGATCTTCAAACCTATATGATTTAACCAAAAAGAACATATTCAAATACCAATTGCATGTACATGATAAAAATGACTATCATATACTGAAACAAGGAGCATCGCGATGGAAACTCTCATACTTCAAATGGGTTATGATATAACTGCATTATTCTGTTAATACATTGTTCTGACAATAAATGTGATTAAAGAATGGTAGCACAATCACCACTAGAAGAGGCATATAATGCACCTTTCAACTGTTTTGGTACCTTTATTTCATCTGATAGGTAAATGTATCTGAAATAAGGTAACTGGGAGAATCTCTCAATCCATTAATATGAAGTATAGAATGACAATAGTCAATAACTTAAGCATCAAACATTTGTATCAGAATGCGGGCATAAACAGCTCTTAGAAAACTAAATAACAACGAAAATGGGAAAGAAGAACATAGTTGAAATGGCTCGATCCATGCAGAGTGATAACTATCTACCGCAGTACTTTTGGATGCTCTGCAATTGTAAATTGAGCTGTTGTTTGGATATTTTTGAGTTCTTCTAACTTAATATCCAAATGACATCTCAAGAGCAATTAGAAAAGCAATACCATATATCTAAACTAACTATGTCAGAATTTCTAAACACTAAAAAAAGTTGTCATACAAACCAAAACTTCATACCCTCCCCAGGACCTTAAAACAAAACAAACAAGTATGATGATCAATTGGTATTGATTAAGAGAAATCATAAAAAGATGCAAGACAATAAAAATTTAATAAACAATAAGAACTTGCTCAATTAATATGACCCAACAGGAGTCTTTCATCAAGGATGCTAACAAAGGATTTAAAATTTGAAATCAAATTAGTCCAACTAAATAGCTTAAACTTCCCAGAACACAAAGTGAACTGCTTAGCACATAAACCGAAAATTACCTTTCCAATGGCATCCAATACTTAATAGAACGATATTCAATCAGATAAGAAGAAGAACCAAACCCCAGCCTCAAGTCAATGATAACCCGAAAAAATTGACAAACTCCAACTTCAATTAAACGAATATATTCCATGAAGAAGAAAAATAAAGAATCATACCTTGAACTAGGGTGAGCACAGTAAGACAAGAGAAAGGAAAGAGGAGAGGAGCCAGAGAGAAGATAGCCCTAGAAATGAGAAGCGCATGATCGATTAAAAAAATAGAAAAGTCACAGCATTTTGGTTCTTCCGTTGCAAGAGAAAAGCAGAGAAATTGGAATTAGGTATCGCAGAAATCGGAGGAAATTAATGAGAGTGAAAGGGAAAAGAGGAGAAACTCAAGAAAAACCGCAGCGCTTCTCAATGTCATCGTCGTCATCATCCAGGATGGATTGGATGGTCAAGGTTTGTATGTGTTTGGATTGGTTTGTTACCGTAACATTATCCCTTGTTTGGATTATCTTACGCTGGCCAAGGTTGTGATATTGCCCCGGTTTAGTATACCACCATTGTTTTACCAATTATTATTATTTTATTATGATAATTTTTTTTTATAATATGATAATTATTTACTATAATAATAAATAATCAACAAATTTTCAAAACGCTCCTTAGAGCATATGTGGATTCCATGTCTAAATGTCATGTGGAATAAAAGTTAATTTTGATAAAGTGTCAATAGTCTTAAAAATAGGTAATTTCTATTCATAAAATGAGAATAGTAGATTGTATATCCTTTTTAAAGTGTATTTATTGTAGACCATGTCTATTTGGTTGTCTACGTATAGACATTGTCTACAAAATGATGACATGTGGATGCCACATCATATAGGAAAGATGGACTAAACAAGTTACTAAAAATGTATTTTCAAAATTAATTGTCTATTCCTTACTACGTGTCAAAACAATTTATGAAATGAACAATAATTATCCCCAAAAAGACTATCAATTCAGCAAAAAAAACCACTCATGCCGGGTACTGCAAGGGAAGCTAGTGATAAAATACTGAAGGTCGCGAATAGTTTTGGCATTAGGGGAGCCATTCCGCCCATTTCGTCAAGATAAAGACGACGTATTATATCATAACCGGTTCCTACCAAGAAAAAGAGTGCAGCACCAATAAATCCATCGGATAGAATTTGTAAAATGATTTCTTGATTTTCAGTTTTAACAACTAACAAGACTATAAATGCTAAGCTTAATTTGTAGTCATTCAACACCATATTCGTAGCACCGTCTTTGAAATTTGAATGTGGAACGAAAATTTAGCTATTAATCCATTGACAATATCCTCATTTGCAAAATGAATTTTAATATTCACTAACATATACATACATGAATAATATCAAATTTTTTCACGGATTAAGAAATTTCGGGTATCTTATATTTAGAGCCTGTAGTAATATAAAGACTGATTAACATTTTAAAATTTAGGTTAAGGCAATGAAATTGTAGTAGAATCATTAAACCTTTGAAATAAATACTTGAAATATGCTTATCCAAATACATATTGGCATAAAAACACATTCTTTGCATTGAAAAGACAAAAATACATTTTGATTGATACTCGGTTCTCATTTTTATATTGTTAGCATCATCCAAATTAAGAATGATACTCAAATACAGTTATATATAACAACTTGCTCTACCACTACAATCTGGTAACCTGAAATAACGCATCAAATAAATGAAACTTATTCCATGTGATTCTTTTGCAACATAAATTTCACTGTAAAAAAAATATACTTAAAATCGGATTATATGGCCAAGTCACAGGGAGATAACTTGCTATTACTATCATTTATTTCAAACCATTAAACAAAATGTCAAATATCAAAGTAAAAGCTACTATAAACATCAATCTATACAAGAACATTGCCAAAAAAACCCACACACCAAATTAGTTACAAGAGAAAACCGTGCTTCGAAACGAATGCGCCGAGAACCACAAAGGCAATGTCGAGCCATTCGTCACGGAATACATCTCCTTCCAAACCCGGCTCTTCTTATTGTAAACCAAAACCTGTTTATGCGTCGCTAACAACACGCATTCACCCGTCTGACTGATCGGAAAAATCCCAGGCACCATATCCCTAATGCATCGCAAACTAATCCTATCTTCCACGAACCAATATTCACCACCATAGTCCTTCATCGCCCAAATTTTCATCCAAACATCGGAAATTTGCACGATCGACAAACAACCATCCAACTCCAACAAGTAAACCCTACTTGTCCCGTTACTAACTTCTCCCGGCAACGAAAATTTCCTCCACATATTAGAATCCAGGTCAAGCGCGAGAATATACGAGCAACTACTAGTTAGCCAATGGAGCGCGCCGTTGACAAAGACAACCTGGTTTCTATTCATGTGGGTAAACAATTCGTCTTGGAAAGACACGAACTTGGTCCATTTGTTCGAGTCGGAATCGAATACTAGGCATATGAAAGTCCCGTCTGGTCTATGACCAAATGTTCTGTGGTGACCTGCCAAAACAACATTGAACTTTTGCTTTGACAAGTTGCAAGCTAAGCCAACGAGAGTGGCTTCGCCATCGGGGTAAAACCGATTCATTGGTCGCTCTCTGCTTCGGGGAAGTAGCCTGAATTCTCTAGTCATGGGATTGCATACATAGAAAACTCCCTTCTCAGGGATGCTAGAGCAACACAACAAACCATTACATGAAGCCCTAACTTTGACTCTGTCTTTCAAAAAATCCAACGACAATTCAGAAACACCCCTTGAATAATCAATGCAAACTAACCTAGATTTGAACTCTGGTGAATCTGAAACCTCTACCAATACTGTCGGGTTCTTAACGGCTAATTCATTGTAGAGCTGGATGAAATACCTATCTACTGACAATCTAAGCCAAAGTTTACAAACTGTTTTGGCTCTAAACAGTGATTTAACGGGCAATCTTGCTAGAATTTGAAGAATTACTTCATCAGGTAAAATCCCATCACGTAGAATCATCATGTAGAATTCCCCAAATAAATAGAAAAATATAAGTCACAAATTGCTACAGAGTTTTCTTACCGGAAAGGGAATTCATAAGGGCAGAGGAAGAAAAATCAATTTGACTGATCGGGCTTCTGGATATGGAGATTCCCAAATGAGATAATTTTGAAATAAAATGGTAATTTGTGAAGAATTCTCGTTTATTTTCTGAAGTAACAAGAAATTGAATTAATTAAAAATGAAGAAGAGATCTGGGTAAGCAAGAAGTATAGATTGTCGTTGGGGCTTGGGTTGCGAGAAGAAGGTGAAACCAGAAATGAAAACGGAGATTGTCGTGTAATAAAGTCAACACAAAGAATATGCCCCCTTCCATATCGGGTAATGACTAATATGCCCCTTCTAACATATGTTTCAAGAAGAAATAAATGGGCTGGGTTTTTGAGTGGGTTCTTCCACATCATAGGCTAGTTATGGATTACAAAACATTGTATTTTAGAGTTTCTTAACAAATTTAGGGCATATTTACTATTTACTATTGTTTTTTAAGTTGGTGTTTCAAAAAATTGTTCTTAAATTTTTCTATCATATTTTTTATTCTTCATACTATTTAATTAGGAAAATCTCCGATTCTTATTAGAAAAACTTAAAAATGAAAATTTTCAACCTATTTTTTGCGCAAGGTCTATTTTTAACTTTTTAATATCCGCCGTGTTTTCTGTCAACTATTTTTATTTTCAATTTTATACTTTTAGCATTATTTTTCAACCTATTTACTGTTTTTTCGCACCGCGTCAGATTATTTTGTTTATTTTCTCTTTTCGAAACTATACTGATATTGATAAATGTTTATGCATAGAGTATAATTATTTTATCACTGTATACAATAGTAGAGCTATGATTTAAGCAAAGCATAATTCAGGTACAAACAAAAAGTTTACTTCTCAAAAATTATACTTTGGTATAGTGATCATATCTCTCTCCCAAAGTGGAGCAAGAAGGTGTAAATTCTAGGTTTGAATCACATGTTTCTGAAAAAATAAAAACTCCATACGACTCAAAAAAGCGTCATTATTATGGTTCACTTATAAATGTTAGAACCTTAGTAAACAAAAATTTTAAAAAATATACGAATATTGATTTAGTTGCAGAGAAAAGATATAGAAAAAATATTTACAAGCCTTGTATAAAAAAAATAAAAAAAAAACGAACTGGAAAATAAATAGGCAACAAAATAAAAAGAAATATAAATGTCGGATAAAGAAAGGGCAAGAATCACACGTAAATAATAGGAAAATTATGCAAAAAGGAGCAGCTCAAACTTCAATCCATGTGAGAATTTAACACATTATTCACACGACTAAAACTCTAATACCATGTGAAGTAATGTCTAACTCATCCCAAAAAATAACTCTTTGATATCACAGAGGATTAACAAGCATGTATTAAAAAAAGTTACAAAGCCAAAGGCTCAACTGACGTGGAAATTTAACAATTATTAATACACAAGCATCAAACACTTATATACCAGTTAATATTCCAGGTTCCCTATACCAGTTAATATTCCAGGTTCCCTAAAATAAAAGCCAAAGAATGACCCTCTTTCTTATATTACCACCTAACATTCTCTACCTCTAACTCTAAGCCTAGATTTGCCTTGAAACTAAAACAAGGCTATAAATCAAACAACATTTTCCATGCTTTCATTTTCTCATTAATTAGCATCAAACATGTATCCTCCTGCTCTTTCATCCCCAAATTTCATCCAAAGACAAAGCAATAACAAAGGTCAGGTTTCCATGGTCGAACCAGAAGTGAAGGCCAAAGCCGAAGTCTTTTATGGAGACGAGACTTGCAGAGAGAAGTTCATGTGGTTACTGACCCAAACTGGCCTACCCAATGGCCTGTTAAAACTCGAGGAGATAGAAGAATGCGGGTATGTGAAAGACACGGGATTCGTTTGGCTCAAGCACAAGAAGCAGAGAGATTATCACAGGTTCGAAACCGTGGTCATTTGTTTCGATACATTTGTCACTGCCTATTTCGAGCACAACAAGATCAAGAACTTGACGGGGGTTAAGGCCAAGGAGTTCTTGATTTGGATCACTCTGAGTGAGATTTATGTTAAAGATTATAATTCTTGCGCTGCTTCGATTACTTTCAAGACTCCTTCAGGTTTGTCTAAATCTTTTCCTTTGTCGGTTTTCAAGTTTGGAGAGGTGAAAGAAATTGACGAAGTTAAGGAATGTGATCGAACTGTAAAGAATGTTGGTCTCAATCTCGTGTTCGAATCCTAAAAAATGGAAAAAGGAAATTCTTCTGCCAAAACAGCAGTTGAAAAGTTGTAGATAGCTACGGTTGCACCAAAAGATCATTGGAAAATGGTAAACACTCAAAAAAAAGTTGACCATCTTGAGTATCTTTGATTCTTATTGTGGGTAGATAACGTTCAATAACAAAATTATTGTAATGATTGTATAGTTTTCTTTTTCTTATTTTTATGCAGTATGTTTATCCAAAGATTAAATAATCCAATTATATCACGTAAAGGAAGAGTAGAAAATAAGAATATTTCTATGCATTTTGCATTGGAATATACCTTTTTTTTGCCTAGTTTCTTCTGCAAATCCAATCACTGACGCAAGTTAGAGATAAAAGCTTAGCTTGTGGATAATGGTTCACCTGTTTGACAATCACATATCAAAGGCAAACTTATCACTAATTGCTCAGACTAGGTAATACCAATTTCACAATTAAATTAAGAAGGATATAAATAAATTAGCACTCATTCAACTTGGTTAAATATTTTCAAGAATCAAAATTTGTCCATCTAAAATCAGAAGTTAAACCATGAGAGCTTTACTAGCTATAAACAGTTTAAAGACTATTCAATACATACTAAAAGAGGATCAACATATATATATTTTTTTGAAAAAAAGCTCATACCTTATGAATCGCACAAATATGTATAAAAAGATCATTAAGTCCATTCTTGCTGTGGTTTTTTGGTTGCGTAGCAGAGAACCCACAACTGAAAAGACAAAGTCGTAAAAACGACAGCATTACAAATCCAATCTGGTTCACGAGCCAAGCATTCCCTGTCGAGAAAAGGTTCACTAAAAATGATAAAGAATGCAGAATTTCATAGTAGATTGCAATAATCTGTTTAAGAAGCAGAATTTCAGTGCTTGAATCTATTAATTACATAAATTAGTATCGCCAGTGTATCATCACAAGCAAAAAATAAGTATCTGAAATCAGATTTGTCTTCGAAAAACAAAAAATAACTCTACAATCAGAATCCGTATCATTCTTCTCCTTAAATTAGATGTTAAAACTAAAAAACTCGTATCCATGATCCAACAACGAATCCTATTCTGGAATGAATTTATGCAGTTCTTGGATCACAACGGCGGTCCTGCAATCAAAACAGAAATATAATGGGAAAACAATGCAGTAAACACTGAATAGACAGCTGGAGATGAATTTCATAGAGTAATTGGTTGAATAGAAGGGTTTCTAAAATCTACACCATAAGCCTTTCCAATTTCCAAAAGTGTAGAGTGAGAATCATACTATTGAAGCAATGACCCAAATTCCATCAATATAGTCCTGGTGAGGCCTCAGTTCACGGTGTTTAAACTCCAATTCCTCTCCCTTCTGGAAGCAGACTCTGTACTTCGAGTTTCTATAAACTTTACTGATATGCCCGACCCACCATCCATCATTATACCAGGCATCCACCATCTCAAACACCGTAAAACGATGTAAATGTTGCACACAAGGAGGGGAAGGTCTCACATCTGAAGCATTTGCCACTTCTTTCAGATTTTCAGTTCCGTCATCAGTTAAAAGATCGTCATATTGTATCACAAATTTGCCCCTCTTCATTACATCAACAATGGTAGCACCAAACCAAGCACCATCGAAACCGACTTCTTCACTTTTTACTTCTACTTTTGATCCTATTCTGAAATTTTCATTGGTATAAGTTTTATTAAGCTCCAACTTAGCAGACTTCTCCTGCACGGCATATTTCAGATATTGAATCCAAAAGTAAACCAGAAACATAAAAAAATGTAATTATACTAAACAAGAAAATAGAGAGTTCATCCATTTTGCAGATTTGTACACATACAAACAAGACTCAGTAGGCAAATAAGTGTATAAAGTAAGAAAAACATAAAAGTCAATTATCATGGTTTGCAATTAGATGAAATCAAATGTTCTTAGTTGTACAAAGGTAATTCAAAGGACCAAAAGTTAAGCAACTGAAAATATACCTTCTTTTTCCATTCTCCATCAATCCATTCATGGTGATGCCTTAATAAGGAACCAGAAAACTCCATGGTTTCATTCGTGGAGCTGAAATAAACAACGTAATTACATCCATTCAGCACTTCTGAAACCACACCCTCCCACCAACCGTCGTTGAACCAAACATCAACATACTCAAATTGCTGAAAATCGACCTCTGATGGAACTACTATGGGTGGACAAGGTCTAATATTCTTGTAAATAACCATTTCTCTCGCAGATGAGTTTCCATCATCTGTAAGCAAGTTCATGTATTCAACCATGTACTTATCGATTCCTATGAGTCCAACAACAGTAGCATCGTACCAGGCACCAACATACCCTTCTTCATCACTTCTGACTTCTACTCTTGTCCCTGTTCTAAATAATGGCTTCAACTTCAACTCCTTATTCTTGCGCTTTATTTTTACTGTCGTTCTTCTGGGTTTCACCTCCTTGTCAGAAGTTTTCTGCAATTCATGATGTCAGCAGCCAGCCAATTAGGGTAAAAAAATTAACAAACAAGACGAAGCAAATTCGGAATGCTTTTACAAATGGGATACTGAAACACATAACACATCAGTATCAACATTAAACCATGCTTGATTACCAAACAAATCAAATGAGCTAATTCTAAACCGCAATCAATCAAATTTCAATAACAAGCGGACCATAAAACACATAGCACATCAACAGAAACATGAAAATTTACAACAAACCATGCTTCATTAACAAATTAACAAAATTAAACCCGCAATCGATAAAAAATTAAGTCACAGCGAGCTGAAAATATAGGACTGGATGAGACTTACACTTTGAATAAAGGGTGGAATCCAAGAGCCATCATCCCATTCACGATGAAGCCTTAAATTACTCTGTTCAGCCACAATTCCAAGGCATTTCCCATCGAATCCAACAACATACTTGGAATTCCTAAGCAAATCCTTAACAGTTCCCTTCTGCCATCCATTATCGCAAAAAACATCAACACCATCCCCCATTTTGAAGCACTCATTAACCTGTTGAGGAGGACAGGGCCTCAAGCAGGCGAAATCAACCGTTTCCCTCAGAGGTTTCCCGGTATGAGGATCGCAAATCGAGAAACTATACTCAATTAGGATTTTGCTGCGGCGGTTGGAAGGCGAGCCGAGCACAGTGGCAGAGAAGTAAGTGAGAGTGTTAATGCCGTTAACTTGTTTCATAACCTCAACTTGGTCTCCTTTGTGGAAACGGGGAGACATAGTAAGAGGAAATTGGAAATTTTGTAAAGGAAAGGAAACCCTAACTATTATAGAAGAGAGTGGCGGCAAGTGGAACTGATCGGTACCGGAGAAAAGGTTGAAAATGGCGGGAGCTGGAAGAGCGAGTATACGCTGCAAATAAGCTCGCGCTGTTGAGATGGTATTTACGGATCTGCCATCGTACGCGAAACGCGCTCTTTTCGTTCTTTCTGTTCCAGTTTATTGCCTACGCCCAATTGCTTAAGCATACGTTTTTTATTTTATTTTTTAAAATTAAGTCATATTAAGTTTTGATTTTGTTTTTTAACATATTCTTTCCCTTTTTCTCTTAGTTTTATTATTATTATTTTCAATTTTTCTCCCTTAAACATTGTTACATGTCAAGTTGGGAGTAAAGGGATATGCAGATGGACATATGAATTGAGACGATTGGTTTTATCGCCGGATAAGATTCTTTTCTTTTTATTTTTTCATTTGATAACTCGTAAAATGTTAATTTTTATGCGTGTTTTTGTGTTTTTTATCTTTAATACAATATGCATATTTATGTGATTTTGAAATAAAAAATTTACACACTTGTATGCGACTAACCACACATACAAACACCATGTAAAAGGTGTGAACAATGTGATAACTTGTATACTATAAAGCCTTTGTGTATGATAACAATTTCATGTTGGACCACGTTTAGGTAGAAAGATATATATTTGACCAGAAAAACAATATCAAAATTTTTAAGAATTTTCCAGACGACTAAGAGGGCTGCCATCATTAGTGTACAATAATTATTTTTAACTAATTCATGTACTGATTAAAGAAGAACATGTGGCTTAAAATCGACGACAATAACTTTCTCGAGAGCAGGAGCCATTAAATCTGCAAATTCAATATGAGCAGGATGATGAACATATTCTGCTATTCCTTGTGTGCTCTCAAACCTCCCATCAAACACATGTGTAAATCCGTCATTCAAATTTCCTGTGCTCAGATCTCTTGACCTACATAAAATAAATCTCCTTTATTTACCAGGCAAAATGCTGAATTCGATGATAACTGATTATTTTATTCTAAATTTTCAGTGTTTTTTATTTTGAGTACGAACTCGAAAAATATGACCAATTTATTTTAAGTGTTCCGTTAAAATTATTAGTTTGAATAAACCGAAATGGGTACAATTTTACCTAGTTCCTGATAGAAACGGAAATTTATATAAGTTTGGATTGGTGATATGCCATTAAAGCATTGTTGGTGTATTCGGTTTTCTGCAATGAAGAGACAATGATATGAATTTATTTTCAATTTAAAACGAAGCAAGATAAAGAAACCAATTAAAAGATACAGAGAAGTTATTGTTACCAATGAAATGCCTTCATGGATGGAATTAAATTGACAAGATTAGCATAACCTTTGATGAGGTCATGAATTTGATCATCTTTGATCTCTTTGGCCAAAACCAAATGGTGAAAATCTCCTTTTCCTTCTGCCATTTTTTTCACCAAATCTCTCTTTCTTTGTATTAGAAGTGGATTTTGATATCTAGCTATATTTATAAGCCAAATAATAATACTAAGCCAACCATTTTGGACCATCATTTAGATTTGAGTTATTACATCCCACTCTTCTTAGCTTGTTTAAAATGAGCTCTTCTCATCGTGAGCTTTCAAATATGTTAAATGCATCCCTGAATTTGTTTAAAATGCACATGCTTGCCCCCCTTAATACCAATTGTCTGTTTCTAGTAAGAGAGAAAAAATCAGAAAAATGAAATCTTTAAAAATCAAACCAACTAAAAACTAACACGTGACGATAAGTGATGTAAACTGAATCGTTTTAAACAAATACAAAATATTATATGTTACATTTCAAAGTTAAGGACATCCAAAAACTCATTTTGAAAAATTTCATACAAATACATTAAGGCTTTAAATTTCGACCTCTCGATCAGCCATCAAAATTGACAATATTGTATTGTATATAATTTTCAATTCAATGCATTGTACTCGAACTAGTTCTAAAATAGTCATTTAATTCTTCCAACTTAAGATTCACTTTTCCACATCTACAACATGTACTAACTTGTGTAGCATGTATCTAGTATCCACACATGCGGAGTGTGTATATGTACGTTAACTAAAATGGAGGATTTGATGATTACTTTACCAGTGTCTTAAAAATCGGCCTAAGCAATAATTTTACAAATACCATCTCGATTTTTTTTATAATCGGACGGTTTTTGACAGATTGGTTGATTAGACAGCTCTAGGCGAGGCAAGGCGGCTCTAGATGGTGGTTATATTTAATAAAAAAATTTTAGAGGGATAGACAAACTGATTAGACTGATTTTTTGACGTATATGCGGGAATTTTAAGAACTTGAAATATTTATAAAAAAGTTTTAACTCTTTCTCGTATCAAAATATGTATAAACAATTATAATTTACTTATGAAAATTTAAAATGATCAATATTAGAATATTTAACTGTCAACAAATATTTTATAAAGATTTATCACTACTTATACATAAATCCGTCTACGCCTAACACTTTTAAAACATGTTTGTTTATGCAAGTTGAAAGGAGGAGATGGAATATTTAAAAGTGTAATTCAAAAAATGGTCAATGAGATAATCTACTCCGAGGGTGTTGAGTAGCAGCTCAATGTGAGTTGAGAAATTGTTTATCAGTGTGGGTTTTTGTAAATGCTCATTGTAAGCTGGCGAGATTAGATACTATATATCATTCTTCCTATAATTTTCATATCCTAAAGTCATATTGGCTTGTCCCGTATGTTACATGTCAAATTTAGAATTCTTTTGATAATATCAACACTAGAACTTCTTTCACTTTTTGAAGTGGAAACATCCAGAGAATTGAAAGATTAAGTATATATATATTATAATGTATTGTTGTTACAAAATTAAAATATTTTTGATAGTGGTTTAATCAAAATAAAGAAATTTTATTAAATAAATCAAATAACTAGGTCACTTGGAGGTGGTGGAAATCCAGTGATTTGCTCTAAAACTTTCATTAACGTAAGAGTTTACCTTATTCTTCTCACAATTCTACATGAAGCACATTACTGAAATATAAACTATAAAGAAACAGCTAATTATCAAAAGAGGGTACGAGACACAATGCTATATTTCCAAAAGGGTTAAGTTAACATTAATTAAGACTTTATATGTTTTATGAATCACATGTATATATAAAAAAAGTGGTTACTAAAGTTTTATCAAAGTTGATCATACTAATATGATACTTGAGACAAATCAAAGGAACGAGTATGTTTTAACGTGGATATGGTATAAAGGTGTCGTCCATAATTGGAATTATTGTGGTGAAAACAAAAAGAAAAGAATAAATTGTATGTTTTAATGAAGTTTAATGTGACACTAAAAAATTGTGAAAGTTTAGTTCAATTGAATATTTATTGTCAAGTTCATGAGAGAACAATTGTTGTATTCCGCCTTCTAATCTGATATAGTACTTTTGTGGAAGATGCTAATGAAAAGCTTCCATTAGTCAATTGAATGGTTTTATTATCTCATGTGTTGGCCATATGTTTGCGCCATCAATTCATCCATAATTTTCCACGTAAAATGCTATTGTTTGAAACGATATAGAAATAAATGGAATTAATTGTCTATTTTATATACCGTAAGTGTTTGGAAAAATTTGAATTACTTTCGAGAGTTTTTATCTCACATGAGAAATTAAAAGTGAGTTGTTTAAGATTATATTAAAGTGATGAAACTTATAATACATTAATACATTTAAATTTGTAATTGTTTTTGACTAAAAGGTCAATAGCTATTTTTCAACCGCTATATTTTGTTACCTATAAAATGATGTCTTTGGTTTTTTATTTAATACAACTTGCAAAATTCTTGCTTACTTTCTTAGTTTTTTTGGATACATTGTTTCTTTCTTCCCCGTGTCATCTCTATATGTTAAGGGTTGAAAAGTGGTTCAATCTTGAGATGAACGATCAAATATCATTTAAGGATTGTGCCTAACATAGCTTCACTTTATTAACATTACTGTTTTATTCTTTTGTTCTTTCATGTTCAGATCGAGTGTCAATTTTTCAGCCTATCTTACCAACACCACATTAAGTTTTGTATTTGTTTTTTCATAAAAAAATTGTGTTTGTAATAGTTATAATCTTTATTGCTTGTTTTGTTATTTAATTTGCCAAATAAATTATTTGAAGACAGTAGTAGTACTAAAGTATGATAACAAATTGTGTAGTGTTCTGAAATATATAAAACAAGTTGGTAAATGTTGTGAAATCCTTTTCAAAATTATTCTAGTAAATGATATATCCTCTAACAAAAGACTGCCTTAGAAAAATTAGTAGGTTTCTTCTTTTCCACAAGTCCTAGTGAAGAATCATCTATAGCTACAAAAATTCATAGAAGTTTGAAGCTTGAAACAGAATTACCTAGAAATATCGAAACATTTAAAAGAGAATTTCATTTAAACAACCACCTCTTCAATGTTAGTAAACATGGTTTTATTAGAAATTGATAGGGAGGGATATGCCGCCGGCATGTTGGGTTTGTCCGTGGTAATGTGTTTAAAACGTCATTCACTGGTAAGATTTGAGATGAGATGGTAAAATGACTCAAGTTTTGATGAAACATTGGCTCATGCTTTATAAGGCAGTGTTTGGGGGTATTTGGGAGGGTTATTTTTGGCATAGGATCACGGTTTTAAAGGTGATAGTTAAGATGTAAGAATAAACATTCTACCCATGATGTAATCATGAAAGAAGTTTTGGACATTAATGATGTTTGTGGGTAAATATTGAGGATTGATGATTCAAATGGTTAGTTTTGAAGATGTTTACAGAGAAAGTAATAATAGACTAGTGGAAAAAATAGCAAGTATCCGTTCAGAGGCCATCTTTTTCATACCACCAACGGGTGTCTTGCCTATAGACATAGTTTTTGTCATATGGCTCGCATCATTTTCTCATTTTGTTGTTTTTGAGCCAATAAGGAGAAGATCGAGGATTAATTGGTCATGAATAACATCAATCTATGTTGCATACATCGAAATGGTAACGTAGATTGATACCAAAAAGAGGACATTAAATTTTGTAAACTACAGAAGTTTATTTGTACATTTAATATTGGAAATAAACCTGTAATGTTTCTCGCATGTATCTTGATGTGTTAATTTTGATAAGACAGAAAGTGAAAAAGAAAGAAAGAGCAAATACAAAAATGAAAAGTAAAATTAAAATGGAGGACAATAATTTTTCTTACTATGCATATATCTACAAACTATTATACTAAACATGATTAATTTTTTTTCAAGTTTCAAATTTTTTTAAAACCAATTGTTTAACATAAATTAGGAATTTTTAATTTTTCTAATGTTTTCAAAACGCATAAACATTTGAAAGGGAAAATGACCCAATCTATTCAACTAAATTTAATTTATTTCAAGTTTATAATATTTATGAATAATAATAATGAACTAAACTAAATTAAACTAAACTAAACTTTACATAAATGAATTATAAGTTAAAATGTATTTGGCCTTAATTTCGAATAGTTTTATAAAATACCAATTCCTTACTATTCTGACACATACCATGAATACTGATCATTTTATATAGCAGCAAAATCCTTCACCAAACATAACTCCCAAAATTAACCTTAATTATATCATCATCATCTCCTTAATTACCAATTCCATAATCATGTCTGCAAATGCAGCAATGGAGCCTGAGACTACAAAAAACAGAGCATATCTTACATTCTTGGCCGGAAATGGTGATTATATTAAAGGAGTTGTTTGTTTGGCCAAAGGTTTAAGGAAGGTTAAGTCGGCTTATCCACTTGTTGTAACTGTTCTGCCTGATGTGCCAGTGGAGCATCGCCGGGTTCTTGAATCTCAGGGATGTATCGTCCGGCAGATTGAACCGGTTTACCCTCCGCCTAATCATACCCAGTTTGCTATGGCTTATTATGTCATCAACTACTCAAAGCTGCGTGTTTGGCAGGTATACTAACATATTATTGGTTCATTTTGGAATTCACATAGTTTCTAGTCAAATAATTTTTTTTAAGTACATGATTGTTTAAGAGAGTCATGTGATGTTATAGTTTTTACACTCTGAGAAATTTTTTTTTAAAAGTTTTACCTAGAAAAAATGTGTTCGTTATTTTTTAAAGTAATATATGATATTTATGCCAAATTTATTTAACCCACAATCCATACTTCTTTGATTTTGCAAGGGTGGTGGCCACGAGACATATTTGTTATTCATTATTTGTCAAGTTGTAGTTTATATACTCGGTTAATTTTTTACTGAAAGTTGAAAAATTATTTGAAGGGTTGATCAGGCTCAAGAATGACGTTTTGAACCCGATTTAAGCCCATCTACGCATAGTCAGGCTCGGACCTGGAATTAAATGTGAACGGAGGTCTAGATTTGGGTGAAAAGTTAAGGAAATGGGAAAATTGATAGCAAAATTTAAGGAAATGTGACAATGCATACAAATTTAAGAAAAGTAAAACTATTTTCGGTCCTCCACTTTTTTTACCGCCATTTCTTCCATTCTCCACCACTTCCTTCACCCCATTATCGTACACATCATCACTACCACCACCTCCTACTCCACTCTACCACCACCATCATCATTTCCTTCATCATTATTACCAACACTTCTTCCACTCCATCACCACGTCCTCCACCCCCTCGCCGCCACCACCACCACACCTACACCCCACCACCACCACCGCCACTACCATCACAACCATGCATTCACCACCACCACACCTTCACCCCAACATCATCACCATCACATCCTCCAACGACACCGCCACCACCACATTCTTCAACGGCACTGCCATCGCCACATTCATCTCTTCCATCTACATTTGTTTTTATAGTAAAATTTTAATTTAAAATATAACTGATATTTTAATATAACTTACTTTTTATATAATAATTATTTTACATTTCACATATATATAAAAGTTAAAATATGATATTGTATATTTAAATTTGTAGTTTGAAAATATTTTCCAGAAATATAAACAAACATCGGAAATTATTTTCAATGATATAACCAAACATAGAAAAAATTTTATTTTTCTGCACAACATTTTCCCTTGTACATTATTTTCCTGCAAACAAACAGGGTCCAATGCACTAATAAATACAAGTACTGAAATTTCAGGGGGGCCCGAGCCACTATAGCCTTGGCTATAGATCCACCCTGGAGCGTAGTATTTATGTGAGTTGAGTTGGAAATTGACAAAATATAATTTTGTGAGGCCCGAACAAGCCCCAACTCGGCCCGCCTTGAACAAATCTAGCTTAGACTAATGTTTGTCGCGCAATACTGAATAGAATATATTGTAAATCTAAGAATGGTTTAAAATGATTGCAGTTGGTGGAGTATGAGAAGATGATATTCCTAGATGGAGATATACAAGTATATGAGAACATTGATCATCTATTTGAACTAGAAAAAGGGTATTTGTATGGTGTAATGGATTGCTATTGCGAGAAGAGTTGGAGATCTTCACCGCAATATAAAATAGGGTTTTGCCAACAATCACCTGAAAATGTGAAATGGCCAAATGAAATTGGGTCCAATCCACCCCCTCCATATTTCAATTCAGGCATGTTTGTTTTTGAGCCTTGTCTTTCCACCTATTCAAATCTCTTGGAGTCTTGCAAATCCACCCCTCCTACTTTATTTGCGGAACAGGTTCTTTTCTCTTGCTCCAACTATTTATCTGTATAATTGTATGCTTATATATGCTTGAATGAGAGCTTATAGTAATAATGGTTGAATTTTTATATGTACTGATGTTTAGGGTGAATATAGTATTACTTTGGAGGTTTTACTGATGTATGTGAATGAAATTATATATGGGCCTTAGTTATTATTTTTCATGACTGAGATTTTGATGTTTTGGGGTTGATTTATATACGTTGAAGGACTTTCTAAACATGTTCTTCAAGGATGTGTTCAAGCCTTTACCTCTAGAATACAACCTTGTATTGGCTATGCTATGGAGCCACCCTCAAAATTTTGAGCTTCCCAAAGTCAAGGTTGTCCACTATTGTGCTTATGTAAGTTATCCCACTTCACATCTACTTTCAAAAGTTTACACATTGCAATATTCTTTATACAAGTAACATGATTTGTTGGTAATTAATATTTTGGAACCTTACATTTTTAGTATGCATAGACTAATTTACAGAGCAGTGATGGGAATGCACAAAATTGATAAAATAAAATATAATTAGCTAATTTGTTGACACAAATAAAAAAAGTAAATGATTGTGATGTATAGGGATCAAAGCCATGGAGGTACACAGGAAAAGAGGTGAACATGGACAGAGAGGACGTCAAGATGTTAGTGAAGAAATGGTGGGATATTTATGAAGATCAATCCCTTAATTTCGACAATGCATTCCCTGCTCCGATCCCTAAAAGTTTGTAGTAGTAGCTTTTTTTAGGACAACAATTCCTATAGACTTTGAGAAAATAATTCTGAACTTATGTTCTTGATTGTTTAATTGATGATTGCTTCAATTTATGCTGCTTACTATTTAAGTTTAAGCAACAACAATATTATTTTGTTTCGGAAACTATATGACTCTTATTGAAAGGCAATTAAATAAACAAACATATTCGGATTCCGAGAGTCGGGTCAATAACATATCTTAGTATGAACCAATTACTAATAATTTGCATCTACTGGTTTGATTTTACACATTAGAGCGAACACACCTTTGCTAAATGATCATCCAGATTGATCTTCTTACTTTCAGTACTTTTTCTAAGAAATTAAAGATGATCAATAATTTCATCATGACTACAAAAATAACGCACATGACTTGATTTTAAAGTCGACAAACTATCATACAAAACCTATTGATAAGTCTAATATGCACCACTTAAACTTACACTTTAGACTCGTTTATTTGATTATGTTTGCAAACAAAAAAGGAAAAAGGATAAAAACATTGTTGATTGAACTTAAAAAGAAAAAAGATGAGTTAAGCAGCAGAAGGGGCAGTAGTCCTGTGGTGAACAACTTGATCCTGAGAGAATTCAGCAATTAGGGATCCAAATTTGGCATTATTATCAATAGGGTTGATACAGTTCTTGTAATCAAGTGATTCATCTTCATAAATATCCCACCATTTCTTCACCAACATCTTTATGTCCTCTCTTTCCATGTTCACTTCTTTCCCTGTGTATCTCCATGGTTTTGAACCCTACATTTCACATTCAATTATTAATTCAATATTCTTTGTTCATTGACTAATAAAAACATTAAATACATGAACTCTATATAGTATCATATTTTGTTTGTAAAAAAAACTTACATCAGCGCAGTAATGAACAACCTTAACCTTTTCAAGCTCTACATTTTGAGGGTGGCGCCAAAGCATAGCCAAAACAAGGTTGTATTCCGGAGGTATAGGCTTGTACACGTCCTTGAAGTACATGTTCAGAAAATCCTTCATCACATAAATTTAACTCAAACATTAAAATCTAAATAGTTCCGGTTTTTTTTTTCCAAAAAGTACGTAAAAACATTCTGTACCTGCTCGGCGAATGTGGTAGGAAGGTTGGATTTGCAAGAATCCAAGAGATTTGAATAGGTGAAAAGATTAGGCTCAAAGACAAACATGCCAGCATTGAAGTAGAGTGGCGGAGGTGAACCCATTTCCTTTGGCCAATTTACTCTTTCTGGGCATTGTTGACAGTACCCTATTTTATACTGCGGTGAAAATCTCCAGTTCTTCTCGCAGAAGCAATCCATTACACCGTATAAATACCCTTTTTCTGCTTCAAAAAGATGGTCAATGTTCTCATAAACTTGGATATCTCCATCCAAGTATATCATCTTCTCGTACTCCACAAACTACATTAAGTAAAGTATACTCAAATTGAAAATGTACGGAGGTTGAATGCATATACAACTTGGACCATTTTTCGCTGGATTGCCATTACAAAAGTTATAGGAGTAATTTGCACGATAAAAACGGATCAATTTCACATTTATTGCTAACATGAAGATTTTTTATTTGTTATAGTGAATACCATATAAAAACGGGTTATGTGATTTAATCCATTCGAGTTACAGAGCAAATATGACATTTTCAACTACTCTGAAAGGTAATTAATGCATTTATACAATTTTAAAAATTGACGGAATCGTTGAAAATTAAAATTAACATACGGTTTAAGGTGTGTGTATAGTACACTAGAACTAAGAAATTAAACCATGTTAAAAAATTATGATTGAATCAAAGATTCAATTTTTATTATAATTATACTAAGTAGGTTTTCAAAATAATTATACTAAGTAATTGAATTGAAATTAAATCCGACCTAAAGTATTCCATAAAAATTAGGAAAATCGAATTATTGAAATCGTAGAAAATGCATGTTATTCATCCACTTGCACTATCTAAAAAATAAAGAAATAATATAAATTTTTTTAGAAAAAAAACTCATCCACTTGCAAAGGATTCCATTGTTATGATAACTACGAAAACAGTGAAGTGAATTTGGATACTGAGAGGTTACGTTATAAACCACGTGGCTGTCAAGGCAACAAATATTTCTCCACGTGCACAACTGCATGCCCACATAAGAAAGAAATGTAGTAACCCGGTAAAAGTGACACGTAAGCAAGTAAAGCTAGTACATTGAAACTGGCAAATGGTTCAGTAACTGAAACTACATCTAAAGTCAACACTCATCAACACTGTCATTTATTCAGTATGCATAAAAAAGCCAATGGTAATTTTTAGGATGACGTCGTTTTTTTCATTTTTATAGATAAAATTAAAAAGTAAAACTACAGAGAATGAGGACCGTTCCAATCCAAAAACATAAAAAGAATATGTAGAAAATTTTATACTTTTCACTGTAGAAAAAAAACTGTCTAAAGTAATTTTTATAATAAAGTAAAAACTATATTACGTTCCCCGCATGTAAATATTATTTTAATACATGCACTCCAGAATTGCAAGTTATTTTAACTTAATTGGATTTTTTCTACAAATAAGTGTTATCAAATTCGATAGTGACTAAAAACAAATGAGCAACATAAACTTACTAACACCAATGTTAAATCTCTTTCATCGTTAAAAAATCATTTGAAAGAAACAGAGTGAACGCAAAATCTCATACAATAAAAACACGATTTTCAGTTTCTTTTGAAACCCAAATAATTTATTATAATTAATTAATTTAATTGTACAGTTTTGTGTATTCCTGTAAAAATATGTATATTGCATGTTTTAAAAATATAAAAAAAACAATAGTTTTACATAATCATGCTCAATTTTAAAATATATAATTACAAACAAATGTATAAAGTGAAAATATAATTGGGTAATTTTGAGTTTTGTAGTAATAGAGAAATTCAATCATTTTTTTCTAAAAATAAACATTCAAAACCACGATTATTATCAATCAAATTTAATTACAAACTGATACGAATGAGAGCGTAAATATTTAAAATGTCATAATTTTACACGTTCATGGTTTTGTACCTTTAATCTTGGTAGTAAATAGAACAATAATATACATGTCCTTTATTTAAAAAAAAATGTACTTTCTAATATCTTTTTACCGTATCGTTTAAATAATTAAATATAATTCCCTTAATTATAATTTGATAAAAGTTAATGTCCTCTCTTCAATAGCTAGCTATAAAGAAAGAAGATCATATCCACACGTAAAAATAAATCAAGTCTAGTTATTTTAAACTTCTATTTGCAGTTAATTTATATGTTAAATTCAGTCTAAACAAACATAACTCCAAATGAGATAAATAATAATTATTATAATAATAATAATAATAATAATAATAATAATAATAATAATAATAAACCTTTGTAAGATGTATTGAAGTGAATAAATTTATTTAATGTAAATTTATACAGAATTAAATTAAGAATGAAATAAAAAATTGCAAGCTTACTGTACCTCCCAAATGCGCAGCTTGGAGTAATTGATAACATAGTAAGCCATAGCAAACTGAGTATGACTAGGAGGCGGGTAAACCGGCTCAATCCGCCGGACAATACATCCCTGAGATTCAAGAATCCGGCGATGCTCCTCCGGCACATCAGGCAAAACAGCTACAACAAGTGGATAAGCCGATTTAACCTTCCTTAAACCTTTGGCCAAACACACAACTCCCTTGACATAATCCCCATTTCCGGCCAAAAATGTCACATATGCTCTGTTTTTGGAGCCCACAGTTGCAGCCTCAGGGTCCAATGGTGCACTTGGAGACATGTTTAAACTCTTAATTAAATATAAAGATTGTCTAATTAGAGAGAGAAAGATGAAAGAAGTATAAGGTTTGTGAGGTGTGTTTGTTGAAGGCTTTCGCCTCTATATATAAGCATTGAAGGTGTCTATATGGTAAAAAGTAAAAAAAATATATATGGCAATTAAGAAAGATTAATGCCAAATTCAAAAAAATCTTTAAAAAAGAATATTCAAACCATGCACATCATCTTTTTCCGTCGTTAATGGTTATCTTATCTGTGTAATCAGTAATTCGTAACTGATAATATGTTAAATATCGAACGTTATAAATGACACTCAATCCTGGTTATTCTGATATAAGATATTATTAATAAATTAGTGATCTATTATTATCTTTATAATATGGTAATTAAGAAATATTGATACTATATTAAAAAAAATCTTTATCATCAAAGATTCTAACTACATCTAACAATCAAACGAGTATCATCTTATTTCCGTCGTTGAATTGTTAACTTATCTGTGTAATCAATGACGCATGACCAATAAGGTGTCAAATATTAAATGTTATAAACAACGATCATTCCTAAGCATCCTGGTATAAGATATTTTAATTAGTATATTACATGTCTATAATTACCTCTGCACTACGGTATTAAGAAAGATTAATACAATTTTTTCTATAAAAAAACTTAACATCAAAACTCTAAATTATGTCAAACTCGTATCATCTTGTTATCATTGTCGAATCATTAACTTATATGTGTAATGGAGTGCCATTGATAATGTTTCAAATATCATTCGTTATAAACTTCACCCGTAATTATTGACTTTTTCCTTAGATTTTGGGTCCAAGTACCTCTGTAACTAAAACACCAGTTTGGTACAGTAAATTTTCAATTGAGATTATCAAATTTCAGCAGTATAGTGATTTAATGTGACTAATTGAGAAGATCATATTTGGTACAAGGAAGAAGAATCTCACTAATTATGGACTAATTTAATTTCCTAGACAACTTTACGCGCTCAAATTGTATGTTTAGGCATATTGAAAACCTTCGGGTGTGTTTGGAATGATCCATTTTAGAAGAATTTAATTCAATTGAATTCATTTTGTCAAATTCCCTTGTTTTGAACCAAACAAATATTGATAGAATTCAAATCATGCAAGATTTGAATTCTTGTGAATGCAAAGAATAGAATTCCTACAAACACTTGCAAGATTTCAAAGAAATTTGTTTGAGTTATGCCTTTGAATATTATTTTAATCATTTTAACCTTCTCATATGCTTTTA
>CATIWQ010659503.1:0-12431 GCA_949673415.1 Euphorbia schlechtendalii
TGCTCAAACTCGAAACAAAAAATTTTGTTCGAAATTTGCACTAACATCAAACTTGTAATACCTAACACTTACAATAACCTTGGAACATATATTAGTATAGTATAGGTATGGATAATGTATAAATAACACAAAATAATATATTTTCATATTCTTCAACTTTTTTAATTTATTTTATTTTTTTGGATTTTTTGGATTTTCTACAAATGCCCCCCCCCCCCCACACTAAAGAACAAAATGTCCTCATTGTGAAAGATTTTACTAAATATGAAAAACAAATACGAAAAACACACAAATGAAAAGAAAATAAAAAGAAAAAGAAATTGAACCCATTTTCAATCATCAGAACTTGAATTTTGAGGACTTGGCGAGATATACATATTCTTCATTCTGAAGTATGAATTTAACTTACGGTTCAAAAAAATGTTGGATTGTGTAAGTTGATGAACATCTTGTTGTATAGAAGCGATATCAAGACAATCTTTATTGACATCATTGACGAACTTTCCTCTCCAAGTATCTTCATTGGCATGTGTACTCCAACAGGTTTTTCTTGCTTCACTACTTCCGATTTGAACTTCTTCATTACCTTTGTCAGGTTTTTTCTCTCAAGAAATAGATTCTTCTGACAGTCTCATCTTCCTAACCCTTACTCCATATGGTAGAAACGTAAATTTTCCTTCTGCCTCCTTAACTATTCACGCTCTCTTCATATAAACTCCTCCCATGAAATTGAATTTCTCTCTAGGATTATATCTTTACGGTAGTTGATTCTTTGCTCCCGAAATAATTCCGCAGAATGTATTTGCACCTCCAACTCTAGCCTTTTTATGTGTAGTAAGGCTGGTGATGGATTCTAACATATAAATCAGAAAATTTTACCTTAATTGCAAAATTGTGCACTCTAATACAACTAAATCTTTCATCGAAACTTTGGTAGTTTCGTGTCGGAAGAAAAGACTTTGAGAAATGAACTTGTGAAGGTAAAGAAGACTGTTGCTGCGAATGTTCTTATTGGACTAGTTTTTGACATCGTATCGATCCAATCCCGTTAACTCAGTCTAAACACTTGTTAAATCATAATCTTCTTCCTTTTCTATTTCTTCATAGGTTTCTCCTAAACCAAACCACTTAATCAAATCCATTAAAGTAAACTTATATTCTTCCCCTTCATTCCTAAATTTCCTTTTCAAGAAATCCCCATCATCTTGAACAGTCACCAAAAACTCAAGGACCCATTCCTCGTTAAATAGGAAATGTATATTTACAAAGCTTCCCAATCCAAATAGCAAAAAATATTCCTCTACTTCCTCATGAATCCAAGCATCAATCACAAAAGTAAGATCATAGAAAAGTGTACCTTGGAAATCAAAGCTCTTCATCCTTGCGTATCGCTCAACTTCTTTGTCACCGTAGATGGGAAAAGGACATCCATATTTGGTTTGTTGATTAACCAACTTATTCTTTCCCTTGGTTGTTGCTGATTTCTTGGGAGCCATTGAAATTGAATTCAAGAGTTGAGAGAAAGGTTTGTGTTTGATTTGGGAAAAACAAAGAAAAGCTTATTTGCAAGAGATGTAGTTGTGTAAAAGAGTGATTGATTTGTGAAAATCAATTAGGAATATATATATATATATATATATATATATATATATATAGGAAATAGGTAATTATTGTTGTTTCAATGGATATATTGTAACTGTTAAAATAGAGCCGTTACACCAATAACTGTTGTGAAATCGCACATGTCACGATCGTGAAAGACAGTCACAATCATGACTTTCTCCATACAACAATAGAATTTTTTGACAACTTAATTCACGAGCGCGAAACTGGTCACGATCACGATATGTTTAAAAATCCAAAATTTTTTCCTTTTCTTTTAAAACTAACTTAAAATACACACAAAACAAAATAAAAATATACTACTATATATTACTATATATATATTTTGGAAAACATAAGAGATTTAAGTATCAATGGAGTTTGTCAACCCTTTGATTTCATATTCATGGATGAAATTCAACTTAACAACTTCTTAGATGCAAGCATCGATCAAGTCAACTTTCATGCATATATCTTCATCCATTGGATATTTATCAGCCTTATCCATGTTAAATTCAACAGTATCATCACCTATCCTTAACTTAATTTTTCCTTCTGACACATCTATCAATGCTTTGCTAGTATGCATAAAAGGACTTCCTAAGATTATAGGACATTTTTCAGCATATGCAAAATCTAGCACAACAAAATCTGTTGGATAAACAAACTTATCCACTTTATCTAGCACATCTTCGATTATGCCATAAGGACGTTTAATAGACTAGTCAGCCAATTGCAAGACCATATTTGTCCTTTTAACTTCATTATCAAGCTTCAACTCTTTGAAGATCGATAAAGGCATAAGATTTATACTAGCCCCAAGAACACATAAACATTTTGGAAAGGAAATGTTTCCAAGTTTACACGGTATTGTGAAACTTCCTGGATCTTTAAGTTTAGTAGGCATTGTAGCAGTTATTATTTTGCTACAATCTTCAATTAAAGATACTGTTGATATTCCTTCAAAACTATGCTTACGAGATAAAAGTTCTTTAATAAACTTACCGTAGTTTGGAATTTGGGTAATGGCTTCAATGAACGAAAGATTGATTTCCAGACCTTTAAGTTTGTTGATGAACTCAATGAATTACTTATCTTCATTCTTCTTCTTCATTCTTTGTGGAATTGGTGGCTGAGGGGAATTAACCTTTTCGGATTTAGGTTGTTCATCCACTCCTATTTTATCATTGGATTTACTCGGATAATCATCCAGCACTTCAACAACATCATTAGCAAGCATACCTGAAGGATTTGGTTTATCTAGTAATTTACCACTACAAAGGGCTATAGCATGCACATTTTCTTTAGGATTTCCTTCCGCGTTACTAGGTAAATGGCCTTTTCCTCTAGATGGAATAGCACTCGCTAATTGTCCAACTTGTATCTCCAAATTATGAGTAGAAGATGATTGATTTTTAAACATCTGATCCATCTGATTTTCTAACTTTTTGTAACATTCCTCAGACTTTGATTGCTTATTACAAACTCCTTCTAGAAATTTGTCTATCTTACTTGCCAATTATCCTATTCTATCATTACTTTGATAATTCTTTTGTTGATTATCACCATACTTCCAATTAGAACTCCTATAATTATTTCCATTATTGCTATAAGAATTCCCTTGACTTTGAACATAACTTAATTGCTCCCATACACATGGGTTAAAGTTACACTCAAAAGCAGTATGTCCTATTTGGCCACAATTTTCACATGTCAAAGGGTTATTCTTACTTATATGCATATTATCTATCTTATGAGATAATGCAGATATTTTCCCTTGCATAATAGAAATAGGGTCTAATTCATTGACCTTTTTAACTGAACTAGAAGATGTAGATGTAGCATGCGAATGAGTAGGATTAGTAGTACTTACTTATGCTCTCTCCACTAGCCACATACTATTGTTATTTGCCATATCTTCTAAAAGATCAAAGGCTTCTTGACTAGTCTTCTTCATAAGAGATCCCGCAGCCATAGCATCAACCACTCCTCTTGTTGCATGATTTATTCCATTTTAGAAAGTTTGTAGAATCACATTATGGGGTAAACCATGATGAGGACAAACTCACTGAAGTTCCTTACAACATTCCCAAGCTTTGTACAAGGATTCACTATCCTTCTGAGTAAAAGAAGTGATTTCTTTAATGAATCTTGCAATTTTGGCTAAAGGGAAGTATTTAGTTAGAAAGGCTTGGGCTAATTGATTCTAAGTGGTGATTGAATTTGGAGGTAATGAATTCAACCAAACTTTCGCTTTATCATGGAGCGTAAATGGAAATAAGTGAATTTTAACTGCTTCATCAGTAACATTGTGCATTTTTAAAGTATCATAGACTTATAGAAAGTTTGCAATGTGAGCATTCAGATTTTCATTGCGTAGACCATAATATTGCACATTATTGCTGATCATTTGAAGCAATGATGGCTTAATTTCAAACTGATTTGCATTAATGGGTGGTCTATCAATTCCTTGATTGTTACCATTGATGGTTGGAATGACATAATCAATGAGCCTTGGTTGAGGTTGATCATCATTTTGTTGTTCTTCGTCAGCCATCCTTCTTCTTTGTCTCTTATTTTTCCAATTTCTTCTCTTACCAAATTATTCTATTTCTGATTCGAAAGACGCCAAACTTTCTCCCGAACTACGCATACTTGGCATGCACACGCTAGAAAGAAAACTCAATGAATAAGCAAGAACAATATGTTAATAATAAATTATAAATACTTAAAATAAAAAATAAATAAATCTATTGACATATAAATACAATTGCCCATTCTCCAACAATTTAATCTCTAGAACGCACTTGCCTTCCCCGGCAACGGTGCCAAAAACTTGTTCGCAAGATATTGGCTATACTTGTTCCAAAAGGCTTATCCTCGGTGACGATGGCAAAAACCTTGTTCCCCTCTTTTGTACTGATAATATGAAAGTTCTAAATATGAAAAGGTGTTGTCAGTACCGATTATCAAATAGAAAAATGATGATAACTGCAAGTATACAGTTGTGATGTAGTTTTAAAAGATATCGATCCCACAGGGAAGGAATTCGGTTCTAAGGACCAATTAGAGTTACGGAACAAAAGAAATAAGATAAATTGTAGGGTTTGGATGATACACTGATGAATAGACAGATGCATGAATAGATTTAGAGAAGATGTAGACTATATAGATATTCCCTAAGAATAAGTATAGTAGAGAAAAACATGCAAAGCAATCAAAGTTGTTTTAAACATTAGATAACTTCAACAAACTTAGTTCTAGACACCCAAATATTCAATAATTCATCACAGAGCACATGAAATAAATTTTCTAAATCTAGGGTAAACGAATTATGACACTTCTAAGAACCTGGACAACAATAATACTATGCTTAGTAGGGGCGCTCTCACATAGCCATATTTAGCAAGTTACCACTCCAAAAATGTTGGCTCACTAAACAGCATTATAATCACAAATCCAGTGATTATACACAATCTTGTTAACCTCGAAATCACTCTTAAAGTTAACTCGAAAGCATATAACTTGATTACTATAAATGACGCAAGAAGAAATACTCGTTATGACACATAGACATATCATAAACTTCGAAATAGAAAGTATAAGTAGAAAACAAAGTAAAGTTGTAAGGTATGCAAGTGAAAGCTAAAGTTGATCAAACCGTATCCACTCTTCAAATGGGAGTCGTCAATTCCTGCAATTCTTACGTCTACTTTGAATTCGGTCTCGACTAGTATAGAATCTCCACTAGGATGCTATTCTTTGCGAATATTGAACAAATGAATGTTGAAGAATAGAAACTTTTATTGATAAGTTCTTTGTATTACACTCATAAAACAATCGCTCGAATATGTGGAGAAATCTAGTGATCGAAATAAGAATCGAATCACTTATACATTTTTCTCACTAACACTTTGAACTAGCAAAATCTTTACAATTTTCACTCTCTATACATGTTATGCACTACTACTATTCATTTCCCATGAGTATTACCACTAAAATTGGTTGGTTTTAAACCTTATTTATAGAGTATGAAGGGTTGCGTCTATCCAAATGAAGAGTTGTGTCCGTTAGCAAAGAGTTGTATCACTTCATTGTGATTGGATGCAAAGTTTTGTCCTCATCTTCAATGGAAAGGAACCTTTTCATTGGATTGCTTCCAAAAGGTGTCTTTTCGTCTGACAGTTGGTGGTGGTTGATGGCGGTTGATCGTTTTTATCCAGAGGTTGATAGTTGAGAAGAGTTGACCAAAAACCGTCACAAGTCGCAATCTTGAACATTAGCTTGTAACTTTCTATTTGTAAAGAATGACAAGTCATGATCGCGAATGGGTGTCACGATCGTGACATGTGCTTTCCTTCATGATTCTTCTTTGTAACTTTGCTGATATTTGACAACTTCAATTCTAAGCCAATTCCTTGTGTTCCATGCATCTTTTTGCACCTTTTTAACTCTTTTTACATAGAATTCCATCTTTGATCATTTTACTCCCAAGATTCACCTAGTTTCTTTACTTGCATAAAAAAAACTACATACCACATGAAATCTTTTATATGAATTATAAAATGACTTTAAACCATATAGTTTTGTGATTAAAAATATCTTGATAATAAGTGTAATTATACACATATCACTTAGCCTTCATTTTGAGTTTTGACATCTCTTCTTTGCGAGCCTTTTGAGAGATCCTCCACGAGTTTCTCCATCGTCACAAAAATTCTTTTAAAGACTTATTCAATTTTTTAAGAGATCCTTCTTATTAATATTTTCATGTTGGACTTCGAGTGGTCTAGTAGATGCGTCTACCAATGGGCTCTTACTCAATGGGAGATTTTGGTCGATGAAGTTCTGTGTGGATCAATCATAGAGGCTATCCTAGATTGGAGGCTATTGCTAACGGAGTGTTGTCGAATTACTTTAAGGAAGCGCCGCACCAAGGGAAAAGGCACGCATCAACTGGTAATGCTTTCAACTTCAATGATATGTTTCTTTTAATTAAGTTTTATCAACCTATGAGCATCTATGGAACATTTTAACTTAGGTTATATCAATGATGACATGCTTAATACATCCTTTAGGGCTAGTTTTAAGTTTTGAAATTCCGCCTTTCAATTTTGCATATTCAGTTACTACCTTAATGAAGCAATAGTGGTATCAGAGCTTGTCTTATGCTATGCATGATTGATAATAATATGTTGAAATTGATATTTTCTATGAATTGATTAAAGTATTCTATGCATGACTTAGGTTTCAATTCCTGTTATAGAAAATGATGTGATAATTAGATTAAGATTTTGCTCAAACATAATCTAGGTGATTATCATATAAAAATTAACAATATTTTACCACACGTGTAAATGCTTTAAAATGAGGGTCGTATAGTACTTCATTCAATTAAAAGAAAGAAATATTTAAACAATAAATGTTTGTAGTATAATGAATTGAAGTGCCCGTGGTTATTTTGGCAAGGATTGGACTTGGCTGCTCATTCACTTTAAGGGAGCCTCTCCTACCCGGAAATCTCCATTGGTATTAAGTTCAAGCGTACTCAAGGGACTTTTATGACTTAGTTGATTTCTATTATGGGAATTGGATTCCGCATATGGTTTTTCAACCGTAGGTTAAGTTGTTACATTAAAACTTATAGACATAGGTGCAAGAACTTAAACATGGACCTTGTTTTTTTTCCACGCTATGTGGAATCTTGGCATAATGGAATGATTATGATGTACCAGTCTTGAGCATGTTCCCTTAAATTAATAATTCCAAATAGCTTGGAATTATTATTTTCATAATCATATCCATCGTATAAGACCTAGACTAGATGAGATTAGTTGCACTTGTAAAATCCCTACAACAATATTAAGGCATAAAATTATCTTCCCGCTATAAGTCGTGATACGAACCTTATTAAGGGATGTAAGGACATGTACACCATGCTTTCCCTTAACATGTGTTTGGTCATGAGACTAGATGGGGTTAATGCCTTAACCAAAATCATATCAATGGAGCTAATGCCAGATTGGAGACATATTTGAGAAGTCGTAAAATTAGGTACGCACGTCTCGAAAAATAGAACTCAAATGGACTAGCAATTGCATGGAATACAAATGGATGGGTTCCAATAATGGTTGTGTTAATATGGCTTGACCTGCTATAATGGGGGTCATGATGAATGACTGTGGATGATACCTACTAAGGAAAATTGGTTGGACCAAATTTCTTGAATTTAAATAGAAGGGGCTATTTGAATGTCGATGAAAATAGTAGGAATTATGTATTTAATTAAAGATCTTAAAATATGCATGTACATACACTAATGTTTGAACAATTTCTATCTTATATCTATGTTGAATATGAACACTAACACTGATTCGTTTAGCAACAAAGTTTATAAAGGAGACAATTTTCATGATTAGTTCGAGAATGTGATGAGGTTCTTGAAAAGCCTTGGTCTTAATTATGTACTAGATAATCCATATCCCGAACTCCCTAGAGAAGATCCTTTCATTTATCAAATAGATGAGTACATGAAGCATCAAGGGACTATGATTTCGTAAAGAATTTCATGGTTAATGTTATTCTTCAAAGATACAAGGATCTATGCAAAGATATGGACTTGGAGACTATAATTGTGCAATTTGTGATGATGGATGAACCTGAGAAATTCATGCTATTTGCAAGTCTAAGGGCTGCACCTCAGCAATTTAGTTAGCCATGACTATTTATGATAACTCTGAATAGTTAAGGAAAATGGGAATTACTTATGATCAAGAGGCCTTTAAATAGATTGTATTGAAAGGTCTACCAAAAAGGTATGACAGTTTCAAAACAGATTTCTATGGCATCGGGGATTATTGTAATTTTTCCAAGATGGTAGAATGTTGGAACATTATGATATTTAGTTTAGAAATAAACTTGAAAATCAACTTGTTGTTGAGGATCGAAAGATTAGAAAGTCAAGGGCTTTCAAGGTCAAGAGAAGACTCATGAAAATTGCTGAAATGAAACGTGAGTTAAAGGCTTAGGTTTCTGAACAAGTGAAGAAGAAGCCAAGTGAGGCATCTACTTCAGATATGTTCATGATAAAGAGTTTCTCTATAGTTCCTTATGAGCCTACATGGGTATTGGATACTGGTTGTGGTACTCATATATGTACTTTTGTGCAGAGGTTGCGGAATAGTAGGAGGCTTGCAAAGAGGGAAATTGACCTAAGAGTTGGAAATGGAGTACAGGGTGCTGCAACAGTAGTAGGGACATATAGCCTTCGTTTGCCTAATGACCTAGTTTTAGTTTTGAACAATTGTTGCTATATTCCTACTATCACTATGAATATTATTTTTGTTGCGCCTTTAGCAACAGATGGATTTGAAATTTTATTTTCAAATAATAATTGTCAAATTCAACGCGATAATGTTCTTTATGCTTGTGGAATATGTGTTGATGGCATTTGTGTTCTATATACTAAAACTGAAATTCTAAATATGAACATTGTTATGAAATCGAGGTAGGATAATGAGAAATCCTCATACTTATGGCATTGTCATATTGACCATATAAATGAGACTCGCTTAACTAAGTTACACAAATATGATGACTTGTGCTCAATGGAATGGGAATCCTATGGGGCGTGCAAACCTTGTTTAAAGAAATATGACTAAGAAATCGTTCAAAGGAAAGGGTCAATGTACCACTAGTACTTTGGAAATAATACATTCTGATGCATGTGGTCCAATGAGTGTTAAGACACATGAGAGTTTCATCTACTTTATAACTTTTATTGATGATTACTCGTGATATGGTTATTTGTACCTAATGAGGCACAAGTCTAAAAGTTTTGATAAATTCAAAGAGTTCAGAACCGAAGTAGAGAAATAGCTTGGGAAAAGTATCAAGACCCTTCGATGTGATCGAGGCGGTGAATACTTAAGCCAAGAGTTTCAGGATTATCTAAGGGATACTGGTATTTTATCCTCGTGAAAACCTCATTATACACCCCAACATAATGGAGTGTAGAAAAGGAGAAACCAAACCCTTCTTGATATGGTTCGGTCTATGATGAGCCAAGCAGAACTCAGTAGATCATTTTGGGGTTATGCACTTGAGAGAGTAGTTTATATTCTAAATATAGTGCCCTCAAAATTAGTTGATCAAACACCATACGAAATGTTGTATGGTAAGAAACCAACTCTTTCTCACCTGAGAGTTTGGGGGATGTCCTACTTATATAAAGAGGATAAGTTTAGATAAGCTAGATGCTAAGTTTGACAGGTGTCTGTTTGTAGGTTACCGTAAGGAGACTATGGGTTATACCTTTTATGATCTCAAGGAACAAAAGGTACTTGTTTCTAGAAATGCTCAATTCCTTGAGAAGGAGGATATAGTTACAAAAGCTAGTGGTAGCAATCAACTGATTATTCCTACACCTATTACACAAGAGAGTGTAAGCATGGAACAGCCTATTATAACACTAACATTGCATAGGTCAGGTCATGCTCCAGTCGCTCCCGAGTGATACAATTATTTCATCATTAATGATAAGCATATCTTCCTCATGGAAGAAGATGAGCCCAAGACTTATAAGGAAGAAATGGGAGGCTCAGAGTCTGACAAATGGTTTACAACCATGAGGTCAGAGATGGACTCCATGTACAAAAATCAAGTTCGGAGCTTGGTTGATGCTCTAAGTGGGATTAAGCCCACAGGATGCAAATGGCTTGTCAAGAAGAAAACTAACATGGATGGTAATATGATTACTTATAAAGCAAGGCTAGTTGCAAAAGGTTATAGTCAAAGGAAGATATTAACTATGATGATACCTTTTCACCAATGGCCATGTTAAAGACTATCAAAATACTCCTTACCATCGATGCTCATAAAGATTATGAGATCTGGAAGATGGATTTGAAAACAAAGTTTCTTAACGGTAACTTGGATAGGGATGTATATATGATACAACCCGAAGGTTTTACATCCCAAGATGGCTCGATGATATGCAAGTTGCAAAGTTCCATTTATGGACTTAAGTAAGCATCAAGGAGTTGGAATATTAGGTTTGACGAGACAATCCGAGAAATTTATTTTGTGTCAAACGTTAATGAGCCTTGTGTATATAAGAAGGATAGTGGGAGTGCGATCATTTTCCTTGCATTATATGTCGATGACAAACTACTAATAGGAACGATGTTCCTTTTCTTGAGATAGTAAAGTCATGGTTGTCAAAGAAGTTCTCCATGAAAGACCTTGGAGAAGCAACTTTCACACTAGGTATAAAGATCTACCCTGGTAGATTTAGAATGCTGCTAGGTCTTTCTCAAAGTACATACATAGATAAGGTTTTGGCTATTTTAACCAATGTATCACTAGATTAACCTTCTTAAATCTGAGTGTCCGAGAACACAAGAGGAGAGACTACTCATGAATGGAATACCATATGCGTCAGCAATAAGATCCATCTTGTATGCTATGGTATGCACTCGAGTAGATTTCAATATGATCCAGGTGAGAAGCACTGGATGACTATTAAAATTATCTTGAAGTACTTACGTAGAACTAAGGATATGTTTTTGGTATATGGAAAAGGTGATCTCTATGTGAAGGGATACACTAACGCGAGTGTTTAGCCTGCTAGGTACTATTACAAGTCCTAGTCAGGATATGTGTTTTTATTAAATGGAAGGGAAATTGTTTGGAAAATTTTTAAACAGGATACGACTGCCAATTCAACCACTGAATATGAGTATATAGCTACTTCTGAAGTAGCTAAGCAAGATGTCTAGTTAAAGGGACTTATTGGTGATCTCGGTGTGGTGTCCAGCATTGTAAATCCAATAGTGGTCGATTGTGATAACAATGGGGCTATTGCTTAGGAAAAGGAACCACGGTCTTGTTAGAGAAATAGACATGTACTCAAAAAATACCATCTCATTCAGAAGATAGTAACTAGAAAGGATATAAGCTTAGAATACATCTGTATGGATCGAAATCTAGCAAATGGGCTAACGAAGCCATTGACTCAGGTTAAACATGACTAGCATGTTCATGAGCATATCATGAAGCACATGGGTAATTGGCTCTATTTCAAGTGGGAGATTGTTAGACATGATGTATGCAATAGAGGTAATTAGGATGATATATCTTAATTAGTCATAAAGCAAAGTCAATGACTAATTCATAATTGAAAGTGCAAAGAAATAGTGGGAGCTATGTGGTGTGAGAAATGCATACACGTGTTACTATGAATAGTTTAAATATCCCTAGTCATAGTTTCATTGAGACTGGATATCAATGAAACGGATAGACTAACATGAGTAGGCTTACTCCTTGGATTGGATCCAAGCAATTGATCTCATGAGCTGAAGGTGAGTTAACACATATATGTATTCGGGTAATACATTGGAGACCACTATAAGACAGATACTAGAAAATAACTATATCCATGTGTTGGTGTCATGTCTTATTACAGTAGTAGTACAAGTATCCTCAAACCTGAGATAATGGTTACCCTGTATAGGAATTGCTAAACTTTGGGTCATACTTATTCATACCCTAATGATCAGGATAATACAGGTGATTACGAGTATAGTGATGATCACTCATTGGTAAGCTGAGTAGTCAAGATGAGATCTATCGCTCTTAATATAGTAATATATTGGTTGATGTACCTTAAGGCCTCTTTTTGAAGAGACACACACTCATAAACCTCTAATCAGAGTATAAGATTGATAGAACGAGTTTCAAGTCAATCTTGATACATTATGGCGAGTTGTGTTCTTCATGAACGAGTCTAATTCCAGGATCGCTACGGTTATTACATGAGCTAACACTTA
>CATIWQ010659541.1:0-19418 GCA_949673415.1 Euphorbia schlechtendalii
ATTCCTTGTTGATGCTTTTTAGGTCTTGAAGATGATCTGGCACAAAATGAAAAAATAAATAAATATGTGGTCCAAGGCCAAAGTTGTTAGTATGAAATGCCGGCCTATAAACGCTAAAATCCAAGCAAAACGGACCATCTCACCGCATTTCGGAAATAGCCGCACCTTCCTGCCAACATCTGTACTTCAAGCTTATTAAACAAAATCACGTAACAGTTCACACCTATCCCTCTCAAGAAATAATCAAATTGAAGATTGAGGCTTCACGATAATTTCATCAACGGTTTAATTCGCAAATTAACTGTTTAATATTTACATAAATAGTAACGTTATTATTTTCTTAACAATCACCGGTCATCAAGCAAATAATATTTACTTACAGTACTAACTTTGTTTAATATAGGCGGAATATATATAGATTTTGCCTTGTTTTAATTTTATTTAAGATAAGAAAAACAATTGAATTGATTGACCAACAATTCAGAAGTACACTAAATTATTTGCGCAAATTGTATTATTTTCATTGAGAAATTAAGTAAAAACACAATTATCAGTCGATGACATTGAAGAAAAAGATAAAATAATCGAACATAAAATTTGTTTCCTCCAAATTTTAATTAAGTAATGAAAGAAGTAAAACATAAAAAGGGTTGTAGCAAGAACATACATGTTGTAGATGAAAATGTGAAAAAGATATATGAAAAAAAATTAAAAACCAGGGCAATTTTGGTAACACGGGATGGAAAATTTAAAAAAATTAAATGTAACGAGGTAGTAGTGTATTAATTCAAAATATATACAAGTTATAATATGCTGTGCTTATTTAGCTGAGAGGTGTTGGCGGTATCATATCAAAAGCTGGAGAAGACAGGGATCATCGTTTTGTTCTTTGTCCCTTTTCTTTGGAGGTTTGGGCAGCCATCTCTTCTCTCTTCGGGAGAACCATTCACTCAACCTCGAATTTAAAAACGCTCTTTACAGCAGTGTTGGAGCAACGATTTATCTTGCAAATTCAGATTCTTTGGATCTCAGTCATAGTCAATGCAGTGTGGTTGATATGGAGAATGCGAAATAATATTATCTTCAGCAAAGGACACCTGAATATTCATGTACTGTTGCGTAAAATCTGGGCTATTTTGAGGAACACGGACACTATGGGATTCGGCTATGTTTGAAATTCTTTGGTTGAGATGGAAATTCTCTCAAATTTTCTGTTAAAACCAAGGTATCCTAAGGTACCTAGAATTATTCCGGTCACTTGGATTCCACCTCCACTTGGTAGGATTAAAATAAATAGTGATGCATCTTCGGTTGGCTCTCCGGGCTCCTCAGGTTGCAGAGGAATTATTAGAGATCATTCGGTTACTTTTCTCCACGGTTTTGCTTTTTCCTTTGGAGTCGACATTTTCTTACCTAGTTGAGCTACATGTGGCAATTTTTGCAATCCACTATGCCAAAAATCGAGGTTGGAATAAGGTTTTCTTTAATATGATTCCTTATGTGTGATGGTTCTCTTTCGTGCTAAAAGTTCTCAAGTCCCTTGGAACATTCGAAAGGATTGGAAAACATGCCTCAATAATATGAAGTCGATGATGGTTGTGATTTCCCACATCTACCGTGAAGGGAACAGAGTTGCTGATGCGATGCCTGCCCATGGATGGATCAGCCAAACGTCTTCTAGGTGGGATAGCATTCCTTCTTTTTGTTTAGATTTATTTAGACATGACTTAGTTGGCCGAATCAACTTTCTGTTTGTATAGCTAGTTTCGGTTTTTTTTCTCTAGTTTCTTGTCAAACTTTTTCTTTATTTTCTTTAATAATATCTAAGGGTGGAAGTTTTGTAGGCTATCAGGGGTGTCAACCTAGCTGGAATTCTCACTTTCATTCAAAAAAGCTATCAGATCAAGTCATCAAATAAATCTATACTCATAAAACTTTCAACAGTTAGAAATCCTTGCCTCTCCACACGTCTCACTCCTAAGAAGTATAAAGACCAAAAATTTTGTTATTTTGACAGGATTCCTAGTAACTTTTCAACAAAGTTTTCTACGATTTATAATAAAATTCTCTTTACAGACTTGTAAAATTATGAGATAAAATAAAGTATGACCGCACGCACGGAAAAATAACTCTAAAACATGTTTCAGTGAAAATGTCCGGATTTGCATCCAAACATAGGCCACTTGTGGACACAAATGTTGCTATTTGCGAGAGCCCATCATAATATATTTTATAAATAATTCTAAAACCGTCATAATATTATAAGGTCATATACAATACATTGTTTTGTAGCTTTGCACAATCCAACATTAAATAAAATAATAATTTCATCAAAAGATCTCTGCATAAACATCATAAAACCATACAATTCATACAAATTTCAACCCAACTCTTAAAAAGAAAAAAATAAAACAAAAGTTGATCTTTTGATTAATTTTCTATCCAACAAAGATAAAATATGTGGTAAATGTCTTAACCTAATTGGTTGAGACATGTACTTGTATCAACAATCAGATGTGAGGTGAAGTGAAGTTTTTCTTTATTATTGTAAAAAACCAAGTGAGCTAAATTAAAAAAAAAAAAACTTACTAGAATGCAATTTAGCTAGTTTCATGCCTACAATTAATAAAATGTTCATAGTATTTTTCCAATAATTGGTTAGTTTAAATACTAATACGGTAATTAGCGGCGCTACATATCTATTTGTCCAATTTATAGATTAATTACTAATACGGTAATTAGAGGTACTAATTTAGAACAACGAGACAACATATTAATAATGAAAGGGGTTATGGAGTCAGTTTCATGCTCCATTATTTACAAGATTACTCACATTTAATGAAAGAATTTAGATTTTTTTTTATACACAATAGTCATGAAAGGCAACCGAAACCCTAACCGCCTTCCAAACATTTTCTCCACATTTCATTGTCAGCCGCCGACGTCCTCCTACCACCACCACCCCTTCCCCCGTCCTTACCGACCCTTCCAACCCAACAGCTCCTCTTTCAAATCCAGTCATGCGACCAATAACCAATCCCTTTCTACCAAAATACACCAATTCTCTTCTGCCAGAAATCAATCAGCAACCTTCAACCCCTCGAAATCTATTATTTCAAGAACTTCCCTAATATGTATGCTCAGTGGTTATGAAATGTTTCTCCAAGAAGTTTGAAGTGTATGGTTGTTTTTATGTATCAACGAGAAGAAATTCAAGAAACCTGAATTTTGACTTTCTTGATTTGGTGGTTCACTGCCGTTTCAGCAGGTGATCCATAGGTTGAACTCTGTCATCATTGTGGCAGTGAGACTCTGTGCGTTTTGTGCAAGGTACACGAGGCAGGCTGAAGTATCTATTCCTGTTTGAATGATGAAGACATGTCTCATTCAGATAATCCCCACATGTGACAATAGATCCTTTGCGGATGTTGTGGCTAGTTTTCAAGTTCGTGGTCCGATTACAAGTGGAAAATCAGCAAGAGATGGTTGGTCTATTCCTGTTGCAAGGGTGGCTAATCAGCCTGTGACAGAGGTGCTGGTTCAGAATGCTACCTATAAAGATAAGTCATGCGTGGCTCTACTTAAGAATATTTCTCACATTCGAAATATAGGTGACTTATTGTTTGATAATGGTTTTGAGATTGATTTTGGTGCACCTTTGATGGTGATTGTGTTATAATTTTTTTACTTCTGAGATGGCTTACATGGTTATATGAATGGTGATTGGTTAGTAATGCAGCATATTTTGTAATCGATTCAGCTTTTATGGGCTGATTTTACCCCTTCAGAATCTATTATGTATGTGGATTTCATGGGACTACCACCATCTATTATTTATGAATCTCTGATTCATGAGCTTGCTACTAGGTTATTTAGCCGTGTTGTTTCCATGGATTCAAATTTTGATAGTTCGGATCGCCTAGGTATGATATCTTGCCTTGTATCGGTTCCTTTAGGGACCACTAATAAGAAATTGAAACTATTAGTGGGGTTAAGTGAATAGATTATATATGCTACCTTACACATGGGAGTAGGGTGCCAACATTCAAGTAAGAACTGGAAATGAAATAAAACATAGAAGACAATATGGGCTTTTATAGTTGGGCTTGAGCTGTATTTCTTGAAACTAGACTCACATTATTGTACCAGAACTTGTTGATGTCGAGATGCATGATGATGAGTATGTTCCTGATTTGATTCTCAATATGAAGAAATTCATGAGCGAGGGGAGCTGTCAGCCTAACAGAATGAACAATCACAGGTTCGAAGATCATCGAGAAAAAGAAGGATAAGATACCTAAGCTCATAATTCATTCTTATGATAGACAATGGGGAACCAAAATGCTTTCAAGAAACATTATCTAGTGAATTCCTTTGAGAAACAAGAGACATATGAGTTGGTGAAGAGTCTTAAAGATAAGTAAGTCTTAAAAAATGGTGGATATTCAAGAACAAGATGTCCATCAAAGCTAGATTGATGGTTAAGGATGCACTCAGAAAAAAGGGATTGATTTTGATGAGATCTTCTCTCCTGTTATGAAGATTACTTCAATCAGAACTGTTTTGGATATATCTGCGAGTCTATATTTGGAGTTGGAGCAGCTTGATGTAAAATCAACATTCTTACATGGTGATTTGCAAGATGATATCTACATGGAGCAAAGGATTTGAGAAAAAGGAAAAAGAATAGTTTGTTTGCATACTCAAGAAGAGTCTTTATTGGCTACGAAATGTCATTGAAGAGAAAGAGATGAAACTGAAGAAAGTCCACACCGATAGAAAAAGGAGCAGACATGTTCAAAAAGATTTTTCTTGAAAACAATTTGGAGCTTTGTTTAAGCTCTCCAAGTTGTCTTATCGGTGAAGTGAATGTGGCCTTATCTTCCCTGATTAGTGCTAGAGGGGGAGGATGTTGGGGTGTAGCATAGAAGATGAAGAGGCTTGCATTGAAGCCAATGAGTCTTGCTTGAGCATCAAGTGTTGGAGACTTATTTAAAACCTCTTTTTAATGGCTAATATTCATAGTGAAAGAGAGAAAAATTCGTAGAGCCATTTCATTGTGAGAGAAAGAAGAGAAATGGAGAGAAAAGAGATCAGAGCGTACTTATTACTTTTTGGATGATCGTTAGAGTTCTAGCCATTATATTACCATGAAATTTGGTCAGTGTGTTTTTGACATCCCTGTCTCAAGGCTGACCGTTGGGTTTGTTAATGAGTGATTCCAAAGGCATTTTATTTGTGGGTAGATTCTCTGTCTTGGTCATTTGGGTGTTTTCTCATTTGTTCTCTTATTGTTCTCATTTGGTGATAGTTGTTGTTGGGTTGTAAACGCTTGTAAGAAATTGTTGAGTTCTTTTCCCTCAACTAATCAATAAAAGTAAAAGGGGTGGACTCCATTATCAGTCTCATGCTTTTTTATCTCTTCACATCGAAAGGGTTTCTACGTAAAAAAATTGTTGTTTGGCTTGTGTATTTTCTTTTGTTGTTTAATTGATTTTGTTTCTTTTGTTGTTGATAAATTTAGTTGCTATTCCACATTTGCAACTACAAGTTTTGGGGCCTTGTTCTCAACAAGGCCATGGTATCTAGAGGAAATATATTTGAGGGTGTCCCTTTTGGTGCGTTATCCATCTTTTCACCCATAAAAACAACCAAGTTTCATCTCAATCAAGTCTTTAAGGGAAACATCATCACTATATCATTCATGTTCGATGTATTCGCACTTTTTGCTCTTAGAAATAGATACAACGTGAATGGTAAGAAGTTGTCGCGAGTAGTAGAGTTACAAGTTTTCATATTGGATTGGATGGTAGGGTAAAACAAGGTTGTAATGGTAAAGGTACAAGATGTATGGCAATTCTATAAGCATTCAACAACTACTCCCACCTGTGTCAACTCAGTCATTTGGGAATCTTAGAAGTATCGCACCCGTTATGATCAATGACACTGGTTGTATTAGCAAAGGAGACAAATACTATAACATGGGAAGAAATATATGAGATGGCATTATAAGCGTTAATTTGGAGTCTATCAGGAAAGTTCGAAACGGGGAGTTGAATTTGAACAAGGAAATAACGGAAAGTTTTAAAGGAGAGATTGAAGTGCATTTAATGTCTAGTATGTGCAATTTTGCAATATATGAAGTTGATTGTAGATGGGGAAAGGTAGAATGGATAGCAACAAGTGGTCTATTTTTTTGACAATCTTATAATTTTAACGGACACAAAAGATAGGTAACGAATTGAGGCATGGAGTAGCTTGACACAAGAAGATATGGATAACTTTGAGATTGATAAACAACTTATTTCTCATGTATCTTCTACTCCAATTGTAAATCATAGCTCAGTTTGGCGGTTATAACCAAACACCTCAAGGTGTTCAAATAAGGTCTTAATTATGTGCAAGGTTTGTTGTGAATTTTTGAGAAATGCACGACACAAATTAGTTTAGAAATGTAAAATGTCAATTGTATTTTGAATAAAGGAAAACTACTCGTGAAAAAAAATACTCTCTTTATTTTATAATAATTTTCGTTTTAATGTTGTTTATCAATATTAATACCACATTAATTAAAGCAATAAAAATATTTATTTATTTTTATGATTTTTGTTAATTTGAAAATTGATTGGATACTTAATTTTTTTATCATTTTCAATGTACAAAATAAGGGTAAAATTGATAAAATGTTTAAAAATGTTCATTGAAATCTGAAAACAACACTTATTTATAATTTTTTTAAGACCCTAAAGCAAATATTATTATGAAATGGATGGAGTATAATTAATTTAGCTACTTTTATTGTTTTATTTTATTTTTTTATAGAAAGGGGGAACATATATTAAGTACAAATGGAACAGTTACAAAGCGCCTTTAGGGCACAAACATTAACAGCAAAGTCTATCGTACATAGACGTGTCATTAATATATCTAATTCTCTTTTGAAATATACAAAAACGAATCCTAACAACCATTTGTAACTATGCTAGAAAAAAATCAATAGAAGAACTAAAACTGGAAAAGACACAATTATTCGTGCTGATCCAGATACTATAAACCAAGACTTGAACAATCGTCAAGACACATGCCCTTGTAAATTTTGCAGTCCTCAACTGTAACAGTCAAGGTAAAAGTTGAGGGTGAGTAGGCAAAACATTACCTAGCCATCTATTTACACCATCATATAAAGCCACAGAGAAAGGACAATAAAAAAATAGGTGGCAGTGAGATTCATTCAAAGAACTACAACAGGGCACCTAAGATCCACCCCAGCCAACCGGACCTATAGATTATCCTTAGTCAAAACCCCCCCCCCCCCTAAACTGCCATCTAAAATATGAATCTATGTTTGTAAATAGCAGCAGCGCACCAAATGCTCTTGTAAAGAAGAAACACATGAAAATCCCCAATGATGGCAGTATAACATTTAAAAGGCCAAAACCTACCATTCACATTACACTAAGCCACCATATCCCGGGTAACCGCATTCCTCAGCCTCAAAATCTTTCTCTAGTTCCAACTGCAATCTCCAAAACTTTGAATATCCCAAAACTCTCTATTCTTCAAGTACACATCCTGAATCCACCTAAGCCACACAGAATCCTGTTTAAAAGAAATAGCCCATAAAAATTTAACAATACAGGCCTTGTTCCAATGAGCCCCACTCTAAACCCCAACCTTCCACATTCTTTAGGCCTGCAAATCCTCTTCTAGGAAACATCATGAATTTTGCGATGACCTTCCTTACTGCCCCTACAAGAATTCCCTGTAAAGTCTATCAATCTCCTTAACTACAACCTGAGGCAAATAAAACACACTCATCCAAAAGGTTCTAATCCTAAAAATGACTGAGCTAATTAAGTGAGCCCTGTCCTCATAAAAAGCATATTTCCTTCTATTAATAACAAACCTAGAAGACCGAGTAAAAATATTAATAACACAGATAGCAAAGGAAACAACAGGAACAGTAACGTTACACATCAAGATTAAGTCATCAACAAAGCGAAGAGAAGATAAATTAATAAACTTACAGCCAAGATGAAACTTTAAACTATCATGGAAGGTATGCCACTGGAGGATTCGAATGAAGTATTCTATGACAAGCACAAATAGCAAAGGAGATAATGGATCCCCATTTCTCAAGCCTCTTCTACCAGCAAAACTGCCATGAATTCGACAATTTAAAACCAAAGTATACTCCATTGAAAATAGAGAAGCTTGGATCCATTTGATGAACCTGTCAAAGAAAGCTAGAGCAACAAAAAGTTCACTCAAGAAACCCCATGAGACTGAATCATAAGCTTTACAAATATCAAGCTTCATCATACATCTAGGAGAACTATTGGCCCTCCCATAAACATGAAGAAGATCTTGAAGAATAAGGCTATTGTGAGCCATGGATTTACGTTGAATAAGGGTACCTTGATTCCCATGAACCAGATGAGGGAGAACAAACTTCAATATATAACACAAGAGTTTGGAGATACACTTATAGATAGTACTACTGCAAGCTATAGATCTGTAATCAGTAGAAGTAGAGGGATATTCAGATTTAGGAATTAATCCAACATGGAAGATGTAAAAGCAGCAGGCAAATAACCAGTTGCACAAAATTCGTTCACATCCTTTACAACCTCTTTACCCAATGTACCCCAAACAGACTTGAAAACCCCTAAACCAAAACCATCACAGCTAGGGCTCTAATTATTACCAATGCTAAACATTGCTTCTCTTACCTTAGATGGAGTGAAAGGCCTAAGCAATCCAAGTTATTGGTCCAAATCAAGAGAATTTCCCATTGCCACAAACTTCACATCAACTCCCTGAGAAACTCAGCCTCATAACCCATGATAGACTGAAAATGCTGCAGGAAGTGATCTGTAACCAAATCATACCTTTCCACCCTCACACCTTCTTTCATAAAAGAAAGAATTCTATTATGAACCCCTTACTCTTCATGGTCGCATGGAAAAAACTAGTAGAGTCATCCCCGAACCTCAACCAAGTTATCTTACTCTTTTGGTGGAGAAATTTCTCATAGGCCATACTAGCTTTAACATGTCTGTCCAAGGCAAGCTGTTCCTGAAGCAGCAACTCAGTATCCAACATATTACTTTGAAGTGCAGTTTAGGCATTCGAAACAGCCTAAATGGACTTAAAGTAAGCTACCTCCACATCCCCAAACACAGCCTTATTGAAGACTTGAAACTCCATCCTAAGATCAGACAACCTCCTCACAAGTCACAATAGAGGAGAACCAGAATTAGGGGGCATTCCAAACCTTTTTCACAATCTCAAGATAACCAGGGTGATCTACCCACATATTAAAAAACCTAAAAGGTTTAAAACCAGGAATGTCAGCAGAGAGACACTTAACCAACTTAAAATAGTGGTCAGAATTGGGGTCCAAATGGTAAGAATTCACACAATAATCAAAACAATCATCCTAGCTCTAATTACAGAACATCGAATCAATCTTAGAATAAATTCTATTCTGCCCCAACTGCTTATAGACCAAGAAAACCTAGGACCCTGTCACCTTAACTCCTCTAAGGCAAACTCCTGCAACCACTCGACACTATCAACAATATCATTCTTATGAACAGGATTCCCCTGAAGATCATCCTCCATTGGAAAAACAACATTAAAATCCCCTTCCACTAATCAAGGATTAGTAGTAGAGCAACCTCAAAGAGATTTCCTACTATCACTAAAATTAAAACCATATACAACGGACAAAAGGAAAGTGAAACTAATCCTCACCCCCAAAATATGACAATAGCATTAACATTCAATACATCAACTGAAATAAATCAGGCCTCCACAATAGGAGGATCCTACCACCCTCATGAAAACCAAAATTAGAGGTAAAATGCCATCCGATAAAAAATTAAGAAATAAACTCAAGCACAGAAGTCTTATTTATTTTAGTTTCTAGAAGAGAACACATCTATACCTTATTCACAGTGCAAAGAGCCTTCAAGGCCCTCTGCTCATTCCTCCTATTAAGATCCTTAATGTTACAAACCAACAGGTAGCCCATTAAAACAAGTATGAGACACCACCAACCTTTCAAAACCATAACTACCATTACCAGAAAAAGTAGACGCACTTACCTCAACTTGTTTCTTTTTACTCTTGCTAGGAGTCACCCAGCCCTCTATATCCACAGTAACCAAAGCAAACTGAGACACCACCATTAGCTCCCTTACATCAGCCACCTCCAAAGTAGAAGAAACCAAAGGAGTCTCAACCACCACTGTGATATCAGGCTCAGAAACTACAATAATTACAGGATTAGGCACCACAAGTGCTTGAAGCATCCATGAAACATCCTTCTTCCTCTTACATAGCGCTTCCCTATGACCAAAACACAAGCAAGTATGACATTTCACTAGAAACCGGTCATACTCAACTGCTTGCTCCAGCAGCCATCCATACTCTTTAACAAAATGGATTTCCTTCACCAAATCAAATCCTATCTCAACCTCAATAAGAACACAAGCAAAATTGAGCTAGGATTTATCCTTAGTAATCTTATCAGTCATCAATGGATCTCAAGCAGACTGTAGATTGAACTCAACGATCAATCATTCCAATACCTCACTAGAAGCTTTAGCAACTTCACCAAAATTAAAACAGATTTGATTCCTTGAAGAACATCAAAATCAACAGTCCATGGCCTCACAACCAACGGTCCGATCAAAGAACCAAACACCCCGGTCCACAATATCATCTCGCACCTCCAACTCAGTAAATCGGATAATATAATGGTCATTTTCCAGCCTAATAATCTTCTCAATACCAGCATCCTTCCAAATGCGGTGAAGAAATCCTTCAAAAACTGCCAAGAGAGGCTTTGAACCCAAAACAATACATATCAAAGATGAATTCCAGTGTTCAATCTCCGATGACACATCAGCTGGGTCAATCACACAGAACCGTTTCCTTTCCTTAACAATCGGCATAATATAAGACAATTTTTAACCAACAAGCTCCGAATTAAAAGGCCGGAAGCCCTCCCAAGCAACTTGAGCCTGATCTGGAAGGTTAGGAATAACCACCAACTCCTTCACAACCTCAACCGAAATAGGAGCATTAGGAACCTCCACAACCGGAGAAGAGGAACCAAAAGCAGCATACACCTGAGAAGAATGTGAAGCTACTACCAGAGACAAACTAGTTGACTAAAAAACAACCGGATTTGTAACCGCCTGCTTCTTTTTCGGCCTCCCACGCTTCGCCATGAGCTAGAGAGGAAAAAAAGAAAAGCTAGAGAATCACATTATTTTATTTTTTTGTCTATTCACTTTATGTTATATTGACATTCAATAATATGGACTTTTATTTGCTATATATTTTACTGAATAATTTTTTGTAGATGTAACGAAATCCTTTTCAATTTACTTCAACTTTTTATGCTTTTATTAGCTTGCTTAAGTAGCGCCTGCTTATAATTAGGAGAAATCATGAGTGCAAACTATACATCGCTAGTAAATTTTTTTTACTTTATTTATAGTTTTCTACTTCTTTTCAATTGAAAGTAGAGGGCTGGGCATCCTAATTAGGTTGATATTCCATGTACTCTAAATCAATTAAGAATGATTCATTTTATTAAAAATAATAAAAATATTTAAAATTTAATGATAAATTACAAAACGATACTTCACAAGAGAAGCGTAATCGTCAACAATAAATTTATCCACCAAAGAAGGATGTGAATACCACCATTGGAGATAATTTGAAACTCCAAATCGAGCTAAATAAGTTTGTCAATGTAATAAAAAAAACACTACTCCCTCCATTTATTGAATATTGTCGTTTTAACTAATTCGCAGTTTTTAAGATAACAATTAACCGAATGAAGTGATTTACTAATTTACTCTTTCATAAATGTCCTACTTATTTTCAAGATTTCGTTAATATGTTCAATAAAAACAATTTGCTAGTTTTAAATATTGATTCCTATAGTCTTCTCATCTTGTTATTGGAGATTGGAATATGGTTATTTTGAAAGTTGAACAAATTAATAGGGGTAACTTAGAGAAAATGCACATTGGAAATACAAAATGACAATAAAAGATAGAAGTCAAAATCCCTCTAAACTGCCAATATTTAGTAGAGAAGGGAGTATATGTTAGATGAATTGGTCGGCTCCTATTAGATTTGCTAAGAGCTATTTCAATTCGGTAATTTTATATTAACACCATGAACACTTCACTCTCCATCTTGTTTTTATCTTATGATTACGATCTAACAACCCAATAATGACAGGTGGATATTTCAAGGTGTAAATTAACAACCCAATAATGAAAGGTGGATATTACAAGATGTAAATGAGTGTCAAATAACCTGGTGTCAAAATAAAATTTTCGATTTCCATGATGTTGACATTAATCAAACAAATTTGTAGCTTTCCTAATGCAGTATTGAAAAATTACATATTTATTATAAAATTAATTCAACTCTATACATATACTTAAAGAAAATATACTTAATTAATTGGACTTTTTTCTTTTTCCCTTATTTTAGTAATATAAGTTTCCTTCCTGGAATAAAATCTGATATCCCCAAAACGGTGTCTCATTCCATGTCACTCCATGTCACTCCATCCATTATTTGACACGTGATCTATTTCTATGAGAGAGAAAATAAAAAATATGAAAAAGAAAATGTAAACAATAAAAAAACAGAATAATAATTAAAGATGTCAAATAATGGATGGGAGACGTGGAATGGAACACCATTTCGAGGATTTCAGATTTATTTCCTTCCTACACATCTCAAATCTTAGAAAGCACACAAATCCCAATATAAAGTTTTATAATTTTACATTTACGTGATTCGTATCTTCTTTCTCATCTTCTCCTTCGACCACTCCCCTTCACCGTTTCCCCTTCGTCTCTTCTGCTTCTTTCACTGGTTGCCGATTCCTATTTTGACTTCAACTGTGTCACTTCCACTGCCGATTCCTTTAATACCACTCACCAGAACGGAGGGCCTTCGCCTTGCTGTGGTTAGTTTCTCTTCTTTTTTGTTTTTTGGATTTTTATCAATTGGAGTTTGGGACTTAGGTTTACGTTTAAACACTGATTCGCCGAAGATCTTCCTGCATGTCATTGTGGCATATATCCAAATTTTTCAATAATTGAACTCGTATCTGAAGCTCAAGCGCCAAAGCCTTTTGTTCCTCTTGAAATTGAGAGTGTAGCTTCTGCAAAGTTCGCAAAAGCTGCTTCTACTTGAAGAAATTGCGACTGCTTGTAGCGAAGTGAATTGAAGAAGAGCATGCATGAATGCAGAAAATGAACAATAGCATCATAATTGTCTCCTTAAAGAAAAATCTGATTAATTGGCTCCAAGTCTTGTACAGAAATCATGCCTGTTATTTGTAGGAATGGTCAACTTTGTATATAATTTTTTCATATAGGCGAGGATATATGTGTGTATACAAAGACTAGGAATGAACAAATGCTATCATTGGAAATTAGGACTCCCACAGACTTAGTTAGAAAGGGGCAACTGGCATGACTTGGCTTAGTTAGAGGAAGCTGATCAGTGTAATTGATGTACTTTTATTCCTCTTAGATTAGCTTCTAAGTGATCATAGGTATAAAAGCATAATTAAGCTAGTGATCAGTGAATACGATTATAATTTAGTGGCAAGGTAAAATTTGTTGTCATAATAATGATATGCTAAGTATTTGAATAAAACTACAATGTGAAGTGTTTTGAAATTCAGTAACAGTCAAATATCTTCATGAGATTACTTTGATGAGGTTATAGCTTTATAAAAAAAATTTAAACATGTCTCACAAATGTTATAGGCTTCACAGGTTACCTCATTCTTCAAGAGGGTGGGGCATAATTGAGTCTTCGTTCATGCCATATTTTAGGTTGTGTGGAACACTTACTGGAGTTCATTCCCATGCAAATTATCCAGTTTATGATATTCATTCTACCATCATGTGAAACAACGATAAAAATATTTTGCATTGTTTTGAAAGGCGCTAGGGGCTAGTTGGGTGGTTAGAATTTCTGGGAACTTAGGTAGGGATTAATCAGAGCCTAGGCGGAACGAAAGCTAGGCGGGGACTAAGTGGATTGGTATTTTCTAATTTTTAATATTTTTTAATGAAATAGGATAACAAATTTAACTAACAAATATTTTTTTATATAATAGAATTAGAAATTCATGTACCAATATTTTTCTAAGTTTTGACAACACTTTTCTAGACCTTTAGCATCACTTTTCTTATCTTAGGCAATATTTTTTTGGTCTTTGGCAACATTTTGCACTTTGATTGTCTTGAACCTCCTAATACCGCCAGATTATATAAAATCGTGGCGGTGTTCCAAAAAACTCTACCTTGGAGCCATCTAGGCGGTCGCCTTGATTGCCTTTTAAAACACTGATATTTTGTAGTATAGGATATGAGTTTTAAATCTATAATTGATTCCAGTAGGTACTTGATTGAACTGAAATACTATGTTTGTCTTTGTCATGTCATTTCAATACCATATGGCGCATCTTCGAAATAATACCATGTACAATGTATGTTTGACTTAAAACAAAGGCTTTATACCACTCTTATACAAGGTGTAAGATCTTCATGTCACAATTTTGCACATGAAACATATCTGCCACTTTTAATTTCATTAATTTTTTTTGTTATAGATTGTAATCGCTCTTACTTCTACATTTGTTTGTATACGGCCGCAACATTTTCGATTTTATATAACTCTTATACAAGGTATAATGCCTTGGACCACAACATGTTTCAAGTCAAGCATTTCCTCGAAACATGTGATATCACTCTTATACAAGCTATAAGGTTTTCATGTAATGTATTTTTTTAGTGAAAAGTTAGTTATGTTGTAAACATAAAAGGGAAATAAATGAATACATTGTACCACTATTATACCATGTATAAGAGTTTTCATACGAATAAAATATTTCAAATCATCAATACAAAAAATAATTTGTGAGATATAAACGTTTGAAGTTGCGAAATTTAAATTAAATAGGAGAGAGAAAGTTGTTACAAGAGGTAGATCAAAGCAATAGATAAGGGTAAATGCAAAAATAGTAACTAATAAAATGACAAAATGAATGATGCTTATTCCTTGTTATAAAAGCAATCATTGACTTTAATTTCCCTGATTAATTTCTTAAAGGGCTTTTTTTATGTTTACAAAGTTTTTGTTTTCCAAATTTAGGCGTTACAAATTATTATAATTAATAAGCAACGTGATTTTCAAACCTAAAATCAAAAACAAATTATTTTACTACGTTCTTCCCTTCTCTTTCCGATCGTGATTTTCAGATTCTGTTTCTTTTCCTAAACAGATCGCTCGACGATGAACTTGAGGCCTCTGCTTCTTGCACCTACGATTTGCAGAGAAAGCTCATTTAGACTGTTCTCTCCTCCGACTCCTCTAACGGCGTCCAATTTTCTTTCTCCTTTGTTACTCCTTCCTCTGGTGCTTTTTAGGTATTAATTTCTCTATTTAGTCTCACTCTTTTAAGCATTTAATTTAATGCCTCTTGTGTTCAAATTCAAGGCTGATAGCTTCTTTTTAGGCGTTTTAATTAATTGATGGATTGATTGAGAATTTTGATTGAATGAAACAATCATTGTTTGGAAGTTTTTGATGATTTGTATTATTGATTGATCATCAAAGGTCATTATACCACTATTATTTGTATTATAATAACATTAAAAAAGTGTATTATACCACTATTATTCCATGTATAAAAGCTTTCTTACATGGTTTATGGTGTTCATGCCATAATTTTTATGGAAAATTCAGTACTTTAGTGAATATAAAGGAGGCTAAAGATTATATAACTACATTATACCACTCTTATATCATATATCACGTCTTCAGGAAAAGACAGTAAAAAATGATTATTATACCACTATTATACCATGTATAAGATTGCGATAATATTATTTTTTTCTGAAAAATTGGAAGTGTATGCCATTTTAAAGATAAAATTAAGATGAATAAAATATATTTCAAAGCGTCGATTCAAAAAAATCAACGGTTTATGAGATGTTAATGTTTGAATTTGCGGAAATCAAATTAAATAGGAAATAGAAGATACTTACAAAGGGAAAACAAAAACAACATAAAAAAAAAGGTAAAAACAAAAATCTTTTTTAATAAAATGTCAAATTTAATAATACTTTCTCCTAATTGTAAAAGTAACAAAATTTGATTTGTTAGGGCATATAGATTAATTTCCCTTTCTTAAAATCGAGTTTAGCTCACGGAATGACTATTTCATGAAATATACTAAAATGAATGAAAGATTATCATATATAATTTGTATAGAATCATCCTAACTATTATTAGTTTTTCCTCTTTTCAAGGATTAACTATCTACTCATTTCACCTTTAATAGAATAGTTATTATTCCTTGAGATGATGGATAACTATGATGATAAAAGCACAAATAATATATCATATTTCCCATTCTTTAATTCATTTCTTTTCTATTCATTGGAATAATTTTTCTACGAACCAAACTTCACCTGTATGTCTAATTCATATATCCTTTATTTCATTCTTCTATAAGAGAGTCCTATGTGAATATATATGTATACTAACAAATAAAATTCAAGATATTACAAAAGAAACCATTTAAATATAATAACGTTTTAGATAAGAAACATGCATATATTAATCCATTAAATCCTTTACAAACGAAAGAAATATATAAAAAAAAATATCAAAATCCAAGTTATTGCCTGACAACAATTTTCACAAATGAAATAAAAAAACAGAAGGCAAAACACTATTAAAAATAGCAATAGCAAGATAACAACTGCACCATCTTCAAAAAAGAATGAACCATGACTAAAAGTCGTCTAGAGAAAAATCAATGGAGTTGCAATGCAGTCTTTTTAAAGATTGGAACGTCCTTTTAAAATATAAGTAAAATCATAGAAAAAACTACGAAAACGTTCCATGTGGTCGATACCTAGGCAAATAACTAATAATAACGACTGGTCGTTGTTCGGGCTACAAGTTATATAAGCCATTCCATCAAAAGAAATAATTGCCCGTCCCATATGAATAGGTGTTCCCCAACCAAAATCAGCATTGTAGAATGGCAGCTTAGTCCAATTGACAATATCCAAATTCGGAGATCGAAATGTATTACTAGTTCTAAAAGCCGTAAGATCAGGCTGCTTTTTCAAGTAACCAATAGCCGATCTTAAATATTCACCGTCCATTTTCTTTAAAGATGAATGAATCTTCTTCACTATCTCCTCTAGTGGCCTCGAGTTAATTTCGCCAGCTGGGCAAGAAACTGCGGTGCAAAATTGTACATTACCAAAAAATTCACGCGGTAAAGGCGGAACCAATCTAGACCTTCCGTCTGTTGGAAAATAAAGATTTGTTACTTGATCGTTAGACAAGTCACGTGCCTTGCAGACGCAGTACCAAATGTGAGCGGACAAAATTTCATGAGTGCTATAGTGATGAAATTTAACTCCATTGTTGAACTTGGATTTCAAAGCAGAAAGTTGGTCAAATGTGATCTCGAATGTTTTAGTAGTGGTGGGGATGGCTGGCAGGGGTAGGCTCGCACTAGCACTGGCATTGACGTTGATTGTTGGACGAGGATCATACTCGATATGTTGAAATGTGGGAGTAGGCGGGCCCCGAGCATGAAGTAGTGTCCTATCAATGAACGGTGTGGTTGCAATTGACATACCACGAGCCACGTTTGACCATGAACTCATGAAATGGGAAGACGAGGTGCCATCTACAACGGTATGGTGTATACAAGCTCCAAGGCAAATACTTCCACATCTAAAACGGGTCAACTGTAACGAATTCAAGCAAAAAATGAAGTATGATAAGTCAGTGTCGGAGGCAAGTACTAGGGATAACCAAACCATTGCATGTTACAAGAAATTAAATGATAAAAAACTGAAATTATGGTAACATACGAAAATTCTGTTGTGCACTTATAAAAATTCAGAATTACAAAAAAAATATGCGTCGCTAAATGATATAGAGCCATGAAAGGGAATTTCCCTTGCAAAGGAAACAATCGTCCATAAAGGTATAAAAACAAAAACATTAAATTTTGGACACGATTTCGTTGGTAAATAAATCTTTCATTAATATTTTCGGATCAACTCACCACCCATGATCCCGTTGGATCCGCTCTTAAGATCAATATGTAATATAATAAGTGCTATTTTTTTTATAATATAATAAATGCTAATTTTTTTATTAGTTGTATTTACATTTTCATCTTTGATTTGATTTGATCATGAGGTACTCATAATTTAAACCTAGACCGCTCAGCCCGGCAAAAGTATGTTCTTATGAGTTGATCTTGGACATTTATTTTTTCAACAAGTAGGGTTCGAGTCTGAGCGCATTAAAATCCGAAATTGTATATATTGTATTCGTGTTATATAAATACTCGAGCCAAAATCAAAAAATTATAATTTTATATGTTGTATATCATATTTAAAATTTTTTTTTAACTTTTATATATTATCATACTTTATTTATAAAATTGATTAAAACAATCTTTGTATTAAAAAAATTCATGTATATAATGTAAGTAAATGTAAGATCTAGACATATGATTGTATAAGATTTGCTTTTTTTTTGTTCAATTTAATCCACCCAAATTCAATAATGATCTTGTATCTCCCACCCAAGTCCGGTATGAACTAGAAGTTTTAAAGTTTTGTTGGGATGGAATTGGGCGACGTTTTTACTAAAAGGCTGACCCAAATCCGCCTTACCTTGGCAAACATATTTATAATTAAACCCAACTTCACATATAGTATATTGATGAGCTACATTTTTTTTCACCACCAGAAATGAGTTCCAATTGTGGACAGCACCTTTAAACCATGTCCAAATCTAGATTAATCCCTGATTGCGAATTTCGGGTGCCTCGAAGGGCATAATTATAAAATCTAAGAAAAGAGTAAAGTAGTACCTGCGCAGCGAATAAAGGGATATCTGAATAGGAATCGAAAGAAGGAACGAGTTGGAAAGTTTTAGAAGACGGAGTGAAATCACCAAAATCATGGATAACGGAAGTTGATTCAGCTTCAATAAACAAAGCTCCATTTCCGTTACATATGACTTGTCTTCTTCCATTTTTATCTCTGCCTAATCTCCCTGCTAAAGGGTAGAAGACCACTAGAACTTCACTTAGGGCATCTTTAAGCACTTTTGCTTCAAAGAAATTTGAACTGCTTTTGTTATTTTTGTAGAAATATACTACTGGAATATTTTTTTTTTGAAAAACTCCCGGAGAGTCTGTGAAACTCTCCGAAAGCAAAAGGTTTGAGGCGGGATAAAATTTCGGGGCGAGGTCCCCAACTAGGTTGGTTTCCGCGCTTGCCTACAAAACTCCCGACTCTCTTTTA
>CATIWQ010659639.1:0-11462 GCA_949673415.1 Euphorbia schlechtendalii
TATTTTTATTTAGTTAAATAATTTAAAACGTCCGAGGAGGATTCTCATATGAAGATCGTCGGATGGTCGAAAATTGTGTGATTCGAGGATAAATTTCCCGAAAAGCCGTCATCATTGAACGCGCAAGCTGGTACAAAATCCCGTGCTCACAGGGGGCCTCGCCGGATAAAAGGCCTCGTGCAGCTCATCGCGAGGCCTCGCGCGAGGCACGTCCGCTAGGGTAACTTAGTACCCTCACAGGAATTCCCGCGCGGGCAGGTCCTGTGAGGGTTCCATAGGACCCTTGCGGGCATGCCCTACGAGGGTTCCTTAGGAGCCTCGCGAGGGGCCCTTGGGACCCTCGCGGGGAGGCCCCGCGAGGGTTCCTTACAACCCTCATGGGCAGGCCCCGCTAGGGTCCTTTAGGACCCTCGCGGGGAGCGCGGGCTACCTCGCATAGCCTTGCACGATGCTGCCTCGCACAGCCTCGCGCGGGCTGCCTCGCCCGAGGCTGCCTCCACGCGAGGCTCTCCCGCGATCGGGATTATGTCTCCTTCCATTTTTTTTTATATTTTAGTTTTACATTTTTTTTTGTATTTTTTATTTAGTTAAATAATTTCTAAATTAAATTAAATAATTTTATTAGTAACGAGGAGGATTCCAATTCGGATATGTCAGGAAACTCGAAAATGTGTGATTCAAGGAATAAAATCCCGCAAAAGCCATCATCATCGAACGTGTGAGCTGGTACAAAATCCCGTGCTCACAGTGCTCATGCTCCTTTGCTGGCTTGTATTTGACAATAAGTCTTTATCATCGACGTTTCCTTTGATGGTGCGATTATTGCCCCACATATAGTAGCGAGTCGTGTGAAGGAGTTGTTGACGTGTTCAATAATCTGACTCCTTTCTATCTTTAGTGTTGTGCCATCTATTTTATCCTTTCTCGGGCTTTGATCATTACTTTATTGCCCCATAACTGGTGGTGAGCCGAGTGATGGAGTTGTTGACGTGCTCAACGATCCGACTCCTTCTTTGTGACATTGCATCGGTTGTTTGATTGCCCCACAAATGGTGGTGAACCTTGTGATGGATTTCTTGACGTACTCAATGATCTGACTCCATCTTTGTGACATTACGCCAGTTGTTTGGCCTCAGCTTGTTTGGTTGACATTTTTAGCCTTATTCTAGCTTCGATCCTTGATCTTTGTGTGAGTTAGTAGACGTTTCATGCTTGGAGATCTTTCCATTGATCTTTCATCCTCATATGATGAGGCAATTATTATCACGCGTTGTCTAAGTACATGTATTTATCTCTCACTTTCTCTCAAGTGTCAAATCATTTAAATTTATTATGGGGAATCCATTTATACCTAAATTAATTTCATGAATGTGTATATGTTTATGAGAATGCATAATGTCATTGATAGAATATCGAGTAAGTAAACAAAGTTCAATTTATTCGAAGATAATTCAAAAGAAGCCTTATATTCAAAGTAGCTAAATGTTAATTTATTACATGATCTTCTTCCGATGCATCATTCGATCACTCACCCTCAATGCTCTCATCACCATTTGATAATGTGTTAAGTGAGGGCGTGGGTCACCAAATCCTACGTACTTCTCAGACTGTCGCATTGCGAAGTTTGGGGGTAAGCTGTCTTCTTCTCCCATCATCGGTTGCGTAGGGTATGTGTTCCTTAGGTGACCACCGTGGGTGGCCAAGAATTATTGCCATAATTCCGCCATGCCAGGTTGTTGGAGGATGGCGTTCCCCATGTTTGGGTACTAGCTATATTGCCCCTGGGGATATGCCATGAAATGGGGCTGTTGAGGTGCCTGGAACTGTGAGGCTACCGACGTACTCCAATTAGGAATAGGTTGTTGGGTCATTCCTTGGAAGAAAGGCCCTGATGTGAATGCTGGCTGCCCCATTTATCCCGGGAAAAATTGGGGAGGATTGATAAAGTTATATCATGGCTGCCTAATTAAAGTCTGGTTAAGCTGACTTTGTCCTGCCCCGAACATATAAGTAGGAGTTGAGGATACTACATGTGAGGTAAGATATCCCCCTGTTAGATTGATGTTGTTGAGGGTGACCTCTAGGCTGGACACTACATTCTGGGTCCTCCTGAGGTGTTGGCAAATGAGCGTAGCTAGCTGTTCGCTGTTGGCAAAGGCGTTTATGGTAGCTGTAATCTCGACGCTTACCGGCGACTGCTGAGAATTTTATCCTGTACGGATAGGGTGATCTTCCCTTACACCTTCTCCTTGTGGATTGGTCATAATAGTGCATTAAACAGAATCTGAGTCTAAACCCTAGTCCTTACTTGAGTCAGTGTACGGAACCCCCTCCAGATTGGCCACAATTGGGGAAACTCGGACCTGGCAGTGAGCAGGCCTCTTCCAAGTCCCTTGGATGCACAAGTATAATATTATACCGTGCATGTGATATGATTCATGATGCGGGTAATGCATGAGATTTTTAATGTTATGGCTGCATTCACAAAGGGGTTAGCATGCCATGATGTGAAATAACATGTATGTCAATCCATTTGAAACAAATAGGTTAATCGTTAGGTAAAAATGAAAACATGTGGAAATGAAAATCCAACAACGGGGGTTGGATTTGAGATTTGTGCAATGTTTGTGTGACATTGTAACATGAGTGATGTAAGTGAGGTGACTAAGTTACCTATGTGGTAATAGGTCAATAGTTTGAGGCTTTGTACTATGACTAGGTCAAAATTGTTTCGGGTAAGCAGTGTGACATACCCTAATAAAATGAAAATAACTACCGTATGTAGCTACCAAATGAATGATTTGGTTATTTCACCCAATCAGGGTAAAGTTTTTGGATACTATTGGAGGGTATGTGGTGATATGTGAATTATTGCCTCGTGTGGATGAATGATTCGGGTATGAGGCGTATACCCTGGGCGATTTGGTAAGGTAGTAAGTTTGCCTCGTGTGGGTTTAGGTTAGGATATCAACTGGGATACCCTTTAAATTGGGAAAAAATGGTTTTGGGTAGTTATTTGCCCCATTTGGGCTTTTAGTGTGTATAATTACCCTAGAAGGGCTACGAGTTGGACGTCGAGTGGACATCCCAAAGATGATGTGTAGGATATATTATTATCCCTTGTGGGCTAAGTGTCGAATGCCAAGCTGACATCACGTAGTAAAAGGAAGGTATATTTGCCATGTGCAGGCTAATAGCGGGATGTCAAGTGGACATCTCGCTGAAAAAGGGGTAAGTGATGTCCCTAAGTGGTTTTATGTTATCATAGGGTGACACGATCTATAGTGTCAACTATGCCTAAGTGTGTGTGATATTAGTTTGGCATGATGATGAGTGTGTGAGTTCATGTGTCTACACAAAAATTTGTGGTTAGTATGACATTTGTACAATGAAAAATTGAAAGTAGTATACAAATAACACATAGCATGCAACGTCCAAACTTCCAACCATATAACTCCCGCATGTAGGGTTTTTGGCTAGTCTCAATCCTAAGTTTGCTTCATCTTAGTACCATGAAGATACTAAGGAGTGCACCTGCAAGAAAGATATAATGCATGATCGCATGTTGGGTAACACCATAGGGAAAATGCCTACAGTTTATTTACATGAGGTTTACAAATGGGTTGCTGATGTAGAAGGTTCTTGTTGCGCTAAAATACACTCCAAGCCTCTCCCCAAATGGGTTGAGGGAGGTACATGTGATATGGCAACAAGTGCTCCACTTGCTCAAGTACTATCTTTTCTCAGGGAGGCAGATTAGTATAAGAGAAAGATTAGCGGTAATAGGGTTACCTTAAACTTATGGGCTAATCCCTTCTACTGCAATGCATTATTATGAATATGTCATAATTATGAGAAAATGGAATAATGTGATCAATAAATTTTGGCACTTATCCAAAATCTCAAACCTTTTGAAAAAATAAGTTTTTAGAACAAAATCCCCAGCGAAGTCGCCACTGTGAGCAGGCGACATGGAGCAGTGGGCTGAGAGCGAGCGGTTTCATAGGCGCGGTCCACCGAGGTGTTTGAAAAATGATGCACTGGGTCAGAGACCCGATGAAAAGGTTGAAAAGAGAGAGCGAAAACATTTTTAGATCAGTTCGAACCAGAATCCCCCGTCTCTTAGTGTGGAGTCGCTACCTGGATTAGCTCTTTCCAGGATTTAGAGTCCTGTGAGTCTTAACCTCTGGGGGACAGCCCAGCAAGACATTGAGATTCAGGTCCGGGATAAGTTACTTATTTCTTAAGTGATCACATTATATTATATACAGAAAACCGTATTCTCTTAATTGTGCATATTCGCACTTAGGTCATTTTTTGAGTTTACATGCACGATTCACGTATAGAAAAAGCAGTAAATCCATCTACAAAACAGTAAGTAAATGCAGAAAGTAAATGTGGAAAATAAAATTACAAGGCTTTCAAAAATCGGGGGATGCAACCGCCTGCTAACCTATTAATTACATTTCCTGTAAAATACGTGCAATACCCGAAGGAAAAATAAAATCCTAAACATACATCTAACTTGCATCCACAAAGGTTAGCACAAGGGATATGACAAATGTTCGATTTGATTTTAGCAAGGCCCATGTGTCCTAATTAAAACATAGAAGATTTTAAACTTGTTCATTCAAATAAAAATAGTTCATTTTTATTCACACGGTATGTTGGTAAATTTTATTATTGAAAATGACTGCAAGGCAAAAGGTGAGGTCTGTTATCCAGTAGTATATTTTATTCCCTCTGTGGGGGTATTTTAACATAAAAAATTAAAAAAGAAATAAAAGATGAAGAGAATTACAACATTATTTACAATAACAAGGAATAAAAATAATTCCTAGGCTAAAAATAAAAATTAAAAAGAAATGAAGCAGATGAAAGCACGGAATCCGCAATTCTAGGAACTCAGAGGCTTACCCTTGCGGTATGAATCCACTTCGACGTATCCATTCGATCCCCGAGAGTGTACCTCGTTCGTTTAGTTTAGGTGAAATTGTTGATGTAAAAGTCCAAAAAATCTTCGTTTAATTCTTGGAATTTTAGTGTCATTTAATTGGAAAATACATGCTTATTTGTTTAAAAGATAATCAGACTCAGGGTTCTAATTTTATTTTAGACACGAGAATATCTGAGGATTTAAGGAGATATAGATGAAGAAATTTGAAAAAAAAGAAGAGAATTGGAATCCAAAAGTGTTTTGGATCCGAGAAAAATTAGAAGAAAGTAAGAAATATTGTTTGCATTTTTTTTATCTGAAAGAGAGGATTTTTCTCTGAATTTTTTTGAGTCCCCTTCAATCCAAAAATATCCCGAATTTATAGAAAAAAAACAAGGAAAATCCAAAACTTCTTGGCGAGCTCGCTAGAGAGGCTAGCGAGCTAGCCAGCTTTTTTAGCCAGGTTGGCCTGCCTCGCAAGAGAGTCTGGCGAGGCTTGCCTCACCAAACTGGCTGGCGAGTTTGCCAGCCAGTCTGAAGAGCTCGCTAGACTACTTGGCGAGCCTCACCAGGGATCTAGAGAGGTATGCTAGGTCTCTGGCGAACCTCGCCAGACACCTAGCGAGCCTCGCCCGGCCTCTGGCAAGGTTCGCCCGGTTCCTGGCGAGCCTCACCAGCATCTGTCGAGCTTCTCCAGGCCCCTGGCGTACCTCACGAGGCCTCTGGCGAGGTCCTCTATGCTCTTGACGAGGCTCGCCAGGGTCTGGCAAGGCTCACCAGGCCTTCTAGCGAGCTATGCCTCGCCAGATATCAGCGAGGTAGGCTCCGGATTCGGTTTTTGATTGGGTTTTCAAATTTTTTTATGTATTTTTTATATGTTTTAGTTAATTTTTGAATTAAAGTCCTTTTAAATTCAGCGATGATGAAGACTCCCATTTGAAGATCGTCGGACGGTCGAAAATTGTGTGATTCGAGGATAAGTATCCCGAAAAGCCGTCATCATTGAACGCGCGAGCTGGTAAAAAATCCCATGCTCATACATGTATCACTTGAGTGTCTAGTTTGGTACCCAAGAGACTTAGCTGCTCAGTAGCAACATCCACACTGCCCTTTATCTTTCCTGCAACAGCATTAGCCATCGTAGTAGATGTGGGGAGAGAAGTGATTGCTGCCCCAAGTTGGGCTGCAGAATCCATTAACCTCGTGAGTATCAAGGCTATTTGATCAACCAAAGTTTCAGCACTTTCTTTTGCCAAATGATTTCAAATAGCCAACAAGCTACCCTGGATCCTCTCAAACTCTTCAAAGTATTGAGATTCACTAGGCACACTTATGTGCTGCTCAAACTCAGGCAATTTTACCTTTAGTCTGGAAGATAAGTCCATCAATTCATGAGCTAGTAGCACTTGGCTTATTGCTAGTCCTGAGCGAAGGGAATTTCTTCCTAGCTAACTCACTGATTTCTACCAAGAAAGATGCATCAGCCAAATCCTCACGGAGTGGCTCTCTACTGGGTTTAGGTGCATCACGGGCTGTAAAATTTACCTCAGTAGTTTGACCACTTGCTTTTTCCCTACTGAGCAGAGTTCTCAGCATTGGGAACTACTCTAACAAGAGGGGCTAAGGGGGTAGAGGATGGATTTGAAGAAGAGGATGGTTTAGAGGTTTGTACATTTGAGGAAGGTTTGGGGATGGTTTGGTTGAGTGGAATAGAAGGTATAATAGATGTACAAGGAAGGGTTTGAGATTGAGAATTTACAGGGGAAGAATGAGAAGAAGGTTTATTTATTGGAGAATGACTCAGAGAAAATGAGTTATGGCTTTTTATGGTTGAAGAAATGTGGATAAGTGAATTTTGGGTATTGATAGGTGAAGAGGGGATATGGATAGGAGGATTTATAGAGATTAGAGGAGGAGGAGAATTTATAATTGGTTTTTCAGAATCTGCAGGAGGAGAAACTGAGGGATTAGAAGGATTTATAAGAGAAGAAGTGGTTTTAGGATGTACATAAAAAGAGGGAGTAGGTATTTTAGGAACCTCTTGGTTAGTTGTTTAACCCAAGGATGGGTCAACTTAAGGTTGCTCATGCTGAGTTGAGGATTCCTCAACATGAGTGAAAGTGGGTGTGAAGATGTTGGGATCCTGAGGATCAGATTCCTCAAGAATGAGGAAGAGGGTGTCTCCAACATCCTCCTCGCTGCTCCCACCTGCACATTGTGTTGCAGGAGCTTACTGGTGGTAGAATGCTTGCGTTGGATGCCTTTGACTTTGACAAATGCTTCCTGAACTTGAGTCATAGCTTTAGGACTCAGAGTGTCCTCTTCTCTTGACTTATTGGCCTCACCCTACTCCTCTGATTCCTTAGAAAACACCATTTTGCACTTTCTTTGGCGTCGAGACTCATTGGCCGCAGCCACATTTTCAGTTTCCTTTGCCTTCTGCTTAGCATTGAGTTTGGCCTCCGCTTCATGTTGAATGCAGGTTTTGGCCTTCATCTTGCTTCTTCGTCGTTGAGGCTGAGCAGTAGCCTCATCAGTTTTTGATTTAGCAGGGCTTTCCCCCTAGCCTTGGAAGAAGTAGCCTTCTGCTTCGGAGAGGAGGTGGTGGTGACTTTCTTTGGGATTCTAGAGATAGGTTGCATGTCTAAGTCATCGCTTTCTTCTTTTTAGAGGAATTCTTCCTCTTAGAATTATGAGTTTGGTTATTCGAAGGTTGACTGTTGGTTGGAGTAGGATCCTACTTCTTCTTCAAAGCTGTTACCTCACTATTCAACTCATCTAATTGCTTAGTGTGCTTGCTATTCGAACTGTCTTGATACTTAGCTTTTTCTTGAAGAATTCTTGAAGAAAGCGGATATCAAGAGATAAGGAAGCAATAGTGTCTTCCAAATCTTCACATCTACTCACTAGCTCTTTGGTGCTTTTCATCGACTTGTTAGTCAAATTCATAACATCAAAAAGTGCCTGGGCGAATTCTTCCATAGAGAAGGGAATTTCAGAATATACCTTAACTTGAGGAGTTTTTCCTTTATTGTGCTTAGCTTTACAGTCAGTAGCGGATTGATCTCTACCAAAGGTAGATGCTGAGCCTTCGCCCCTTCGATTTTCAATGGCAATGAGATAGAGGTTGGCTGAATCAGTTGCTTCCTCATCGATGATGAAGTTTTTCTGAGTCACTCCATGTAGCAACAAATGCCCCATTCTTCTTTTTAAACCTCTTCTTGAACCTGTCCTTTTTCTCATTAGGACAGCTAGATTGAATATGGCCTTTTTCTCCATAGCTAAAGTCTTTGATACCTTTGTTGTGATCCATTTTGGGTCCTTCCTCAGCTCCACGCCGGTGCTGATTTGATTTGGTTTTAGCCTGAAACTTCTTCTTGTTAAACTTCTCATCCTTCTTCATGATTCATTTGAAACGACTAGTCAGAGGGTCATTTTGTCATCAGAGTCGCAACTAGTGGACTCATCAGAGTAATCAACTTTCAAGACAATGGCTTTGCCCTCTCTTTCCTTGCCTTGACTCATTTTGGAGTTATCAGAATACTTTCTCAGAGACATCTCATCAGTCAGCACAGTGCCTATCAGCTCATCATAGCTGTAGGCCTTTAGATCATGAGTCTCCTCAATAGCTCTCTTCTTGGAGTCCCACTCTAAGGTAAGAGTGCATAGAATCTTCTTCACAAGCTCCTCTTCAATGAACTCCTTTCCCAATCTCTTTAATTAATTAATGATGTTAATAAACCCAGTATTCATGCTTTAAATACCCTCGCTGGAGCCCATTGAGAACATCTCATACTCCCTCATCATGAGATTGATCTTCGACTCCTTGACCTTATCTGTCCCCTCGTACGTAATCTCCAATTTCTTCCAAATATCTTGTGATGTCTTGCATCTTGAGATTGTGTTGAACTCAGTAAGATCTAGTGCATAGTGTAAGTAGTTAATCATTGTAGCATTCTCCTTGAGAAGCCTTATCATAGTCCTCTGTATCTATTAGAACACGCACCACGTTCCTCAAACTAGTGGGAACTCTAGGCCCAAGCTCAATTGCGAGCCAAGCCTGCATGCTTTGCGATTGAATGAAGTTTTTCATATGATATTTCCAGAATGTGTAATGATTACCATAAAAAGAGGTGGCCTAGTAAAAGACATTCCATCTTTTAAGAGAACTGCCTGACCGGAGTAAGAACTATAGTTGTTGTAAGACGTTTATGGATCTTGAATCAAAGACAGTTAGTCGATAAGTTGAGCAACAACTCTAATACCACTTGCTGGTCCTTAGACAGCTTGTAACAACTACAGGGGGGTAAATGCGAATCTTGTTTACTTTTAATGATTATGAAAAATTAATTAACCAAATTAAGTTTTTAGATGTGTGCTGAGTTATGTATGCTGAGTTGGTCTAAAAACTTATAAACTGCTCAGCTTCACTGGCATAGTATATCTCAATCACTTGTTGAGTACTCTACCCTGGTCGGATTTATTTTTCAAGAAAAACAACTTAATGATAGAAAGAATGATGAATGAGCTGGACGCAATAAAAGCTAAAGCTTAAGTTCAGAACTTCAACACCTGATTTTATCCTAGTTATTCCCCGAGCCTACCTTCAGTCCCCGGATTCCTTCTCCAAGCTTTAATCAATTAGTGTTTGTTCCTTACTTAAGCGGAGTAGCCTTTAAAGTGGGTAGAAACAGTTTTTACAGAAAGTACATTTCTTTCTAATTACCACTAAACGTAGTTTGGGTACCCTTCCCAAACTGACACTAAGATTTGAAATGAAAGTCTGAACATAATTCAACTTATAAAATGTTGAATCTTTATGTTGAATCTTTACAATGTTAAATCTAAGTAATTGATTCTCTCTATTATAAATAGATTTGAAATGGTTGTTTACTTATTTCTTGAATTTTGAATTTCTTGAAGCTAGGTTTATTTGCCTAGAGTTTCAGCTCTTAAAGAAATTCGAGGTGATTCACCAAGTTTGAACATCTACTTATGACTTCTTTTTATACTTAAAGCTTTGCGAAGTAGCCGTTGCAAAATATTCATCCTTGCAGGTCTTCAATTTCTCTTCTCTTCATATCTTTTGAATCTTCCCATTGTAGACAGATTCTAGGACTTTTAAGGATAGAAATTTGAACATTGAGGTGAAATAAACTCTCGTTGAGAAATTCTCATTTATCTTCAAGTAAAATAGATTAAGAGAGAAGCATGTGAAGTGCAACGTGGATTCTTCTGATAGTTTGATGTTACTGACGCTTGCAGAGACACGATGAAACACTAAGAAAATGGCGCATGACAGAGGATTCTTTTTTTCTTAGACTTTAGTGGGGAATATCCAACATTCCGTACGGATAACTTTTTGAATTGTGAGGACCACTTGAAATCATCATTAATTTCAGCCCTTTTTTTAATCTGAAAAGCATCGAAGGAATATTTCATTCCTCACAGAAGACATTAGTAGCATAGATGTCATTTAATTCTCTAAGTGTCAATGATATCATCTTTTACTTAATAAAAGCTAACTCAACACAACTAAGTTGATATTCTTCTAAACTATGTAGTACTCAGCACAGGCTCAACTTTTCTTACTTTAAGCCATAACTTAATTAATTACATAGCAAACTGAGTTTTTTTCCCTTAAACAAACTCAAGTCAGCTTCATTAATTAAGAGTATACTTAGTACTCAATTAACTTCACTATCCTAGTCAGTTTGTTATTTCCAAAACATTTGAGTACTACGAAGTACTATTAACTTGGAAACTACAGATGGGAATATTCCCATCCCACATTATGTTTTAGGGGGAGTGAACACTCTCCCTTTATTTCACACACTTTAGCTCTCAACTTTTCTATCTGAGTTCGACATCTCTTTCTTCTTCCGTTGTACGAGTTCCTTCACGAGTTTCTCCAAACAATGAAGAATTCATTAGAAGGCCCTTTCTATTTGATGTGAGCCTTCTCAATTTATAATTTTAGATTGGTCTTCGAGTGATCTAGCAGCTACTATCTATTAACAGGTTCTTCCTCAATGAGGTTTTGATCTGTAAAGATCCTTGTTGATCAATCGCAGAGGCTATCCTAGTTTGGAGGCTCGTAATAATTAAGTTTTGCCGAATTGCACTAAGGGAATGTCGCAACCAAAAGAAAAGAGAAGCATGAATCAACATGTAATGTTCTAAACTTAGATGCAAGGTTTCTTTTATAAGTTTTATAAATCTATTGGCATCTATAGAACATTTTAATTTAGATTATATCAATCATGGTATGCTTAGGAGATCCTTTACATTAATTTTATGTTTTGAAATTCTGCCTTGCAATGTTGCATGTTAATTTACTGTCATGATTAACTAGCAATAGTATCAGAGCCTGCCTTATACTATACATGATTGATTATAATATGTTAAAATGATATTTTCTATGAATTGATTAAAGTATGCTATGCATGACTTAAGTTTCAATTCCTGTTATAGAAAATGATGTGATAACTAGATTAAGGTTTTGCTCAAACTTAGTCTAGGTGAT
>CATIWQ010659641.1:0-25810 GCA_949673415.1 Euphorbia schlechtendalii
TATATAGATTTTCCCTACGAAATAAGGATAGCAGAGAAAACTTGTAAGTTCAACAAAGATGTTACGATTCACTAAACTAATCTAACAGACTCGGTTCTAAATACCCAGATGTTCAATTATTCACCGCAGAGCAACACATGAAATAACTTTTCTAAACCTAGCACAAATGAATTAAGACAATTATATAAACTTGGACAACGTAATACTATGCTTAGTATGGGTCACTCTCACATAACTACATTTAGCAAGTTACCATTCCAAAAATGTTAGCTCACTAAATAGCGTTATAACACAGATCTAGTGATTATACATGATATTGTTAACCTCGAAACTACTCTTAAAATAAACTCCAATGCATATAACTTGATTAATATAAATGACTTAACACGAAATACGCATTATGACACATAGACATATCATAAACTTCGAGATAGAAAGTATAAGTAGAAAACAAAGAAAAGTTGTAAGGTATGCAAGTGAAAGCTAAAGTTGATCAAACCGTATCGACTCTTAAATGGGAGTCATTAATTCCCGCAATTCCTATGTCAACTTTGAATTCAGTCTCGGTCCGTACAGAACCTCTGCTAGGATGGTATTCTTTGCGAATATCGAACAAACGAATATTGAAGAATGATAACTTTTATTGATAAGTGATTTGCAAGTACACTTATACAACAATCGCTAGAGAATATAGAGAAATCTAGTGATCGAAACAAGGATTGGAATCACTTAAAAATTTTCTCGCTAACACTTAAGAATGGAGTGAATTCTCTATCTATACACACACTATATCTCTCCCATGCACTCTAATATTTTCCCTCTGTATCACTGCATGAAATTTGTGAGGTTTTGAAGCCCTATTTATAGAGTTTGAAGGGTTGCATCTATCCATAAGAAGAGTCGTGTCCATTGGTGAATGATTGCACAACTTCATTGTGATTGGTTGAGAAGCTTCAATCTAATCCACAATGGATAGGCACCTTTTCATGATTGGTTGATTTCTGATAGATGTCTATTCTTTGGTAGTTTATGGTGGTTGATCGTCCTTATCTGGTGATTGGTAGTTAAGAAGATTAAACCAGAAAACCATCTAGGTCGGGACCGCAATATACAAGTCGTGATCGTGAATCTTTGATTGGCAGATTTCTGTTTTGAAGAAGAACAAGTCATGATCGTGAATTACATTTTTCTTCAAAATTCCCCTTGTAACTTCACCGATCTTTGACAGCTTCGATCGTAAGCCAAATCTTTAAGTTTTACGCATCTTTTCGCACCTTTTTCACTCTTTTTCATAGAATTCCACTTTAGAACATTTTACTCCCAAGATTTACCTAGTATCTGCATTTACATAAAAAATGACTACATACCACATGAAATCTTTTATATGAAATATAAAAATGACTTAACTATAGTGTTTAGTGTATAAAATTAATATGATAATAAGTGTAATTATACACTTATCAGTAGTTAAGATGGGATCCATCACTCCTGATATAGTGATATAATGGGAGATGTATCTTAGGGCTCCTTATCGAAGTGACATACTCATAAACCTCTTATCAGAATAAGATTGATAGAACAAGTTTCTAGTCAATCTTAATACATAATGGCCTATTGGTGTTCTTCGTGAACAAGTCTAATTCCTGGATAACTGCGGCTATTACATGAGATGGCACTTAATCCAAGCTCAATAAACTAGATGGTACTTAACTTGATAGAAGGAGTGTATTTTATTAGTTACGACTACAGAACCGGATCAAGTCATAAGCATGTGACATTCCAAGTATCAGGGGAGCATTCACATTTGCTAGAAAACCCATTTGATTGTCTAGAGCTATCGGGTTCCATATCGATATTTAGGTTAACCTCTAGTAGCTCTATACTTAGGGATCCTATGAGGTCACACACTTTGGGTGTTTATCAGACTAAGTAAAGAACCTGTAGACTGGGTCTATTCCAAGAATATCTGATTGTCGAATTCTTTAGAAAAATTATTAATTGGTTGGACCGAATTAATAATTAAACGGGATAAATGGAAAATAAGGAAAATTGCATAGAGCGAAGCAAGGGAATTTTTCTCGTTGCGAGTGGGCTCCAAATGAACATGGGTTTGTCGGAGTGGGGCCTGCGTGGCTACCCCGTGAGCTGAAATGCTCGCGGGGTAAGCTTGCGCATGCTATTGGGCTATAAGCCCGTAAGCGTTGCCCATGGCAGCGTAAGCCTGCTTGCACATTGGCATGGGTAAATTGCAAGCCCATGCTTTTGGCAGATAGGTAAGCCTGAAAGGGCTTACCTTGCATGGGCTCGCAGTTAGTCCACGGGTCTTTTTGACCCGCGCGGCTAACCCCCTAAGGTGGGATGAGAATATTCCCATCCCACCTAGTGTTTGAGGGGGAGTCTAACACTCCCCCTTTTCCTTATATATAGCCCTCCAACTCCTTTTTATTCTACACTTTAGCTCAGCTTTTCTCTAAGTTTGACATCTCTCTCATCATTCGTTGTGCGAGATTCTTCATGATTTTTTCCAAACAAATGAAGAATCCTTTTGAAGGCTCTTTCTAAAGTAAGCCTTCTGGGTTTATTTTCATGTTTGTCTTCGATTGGTCTAGCAGTTGCTGTTTACTAACGGGTTCTTCCTCAGTAAGGTTTTGGTCGGTGAAGATCCGTATGGATCAATTGTAGATGCTATCCTAGTTTGGAAGCTTATGCTAACGAAGTTCTGCCGAATTGCACTAAGGGAACACCGCTATCAAAGAAAGAGAAAGCATACATCAATTGGAAGTGTCCTAAACTTAGATGCTAGGTTTCTTTTATAAGCTTTATCAACCTAAAAGCATCTATGGAATGTTTTAACCTAGATTATATCAATCATGGTATGCTTAGGAGATCCTTAGGTTAATTTTAAGAGTTTAAATCTCTCCTTGCAATGTTTGCATGTTCAATTATTGTTTTGATTATCCAGTAGTAAATTGGTGAAGTCTTTATATGATTTAAAGCAAGCACCAAAACAATGACATTAGAAATTTGATGATGTCATAATGATTAGTGGATATCGTATTAACGAGTGTGACAAATGTATATATGTTAAAACTACAAATGATGGATATGTTATTCTATGTTTGTATGTTGATGATATACTCATTATTGGAAGCAATGAGAAGATGAAAAAAAGTACCAATAATATGTTAAATTTAAGATTTGACATGAAAGATATGGGACTAGTGCATGTAATTTTAGGCATCTAAGTTAAAAGCTCACCTTACGGTTTCATATTAACATTATCACATTATGTAGATAAGATCTTAGACTAGTTTAACAAAGGTGATTTTGGTATAGCCAAAACACCGTTAGACGTCAATCTATATTTGTCCAAGAACAAAGGTGAATGCATAGATCAAGTGGAATATGCAAGGGTTATAGGTAGTCTAATGTACCTTACAAGCTACATAATTCCTGATATCGCTTATACTTTAAGCATTTTAAGCATATCCTAGTAAAAGCCATTGGAACTTTATCATGAGAATACGAAGGTATTTGCAATATACTCGTAATTATGGACTACACTATACAAGAGAACCTGTTGTACTAGAAGCATATTCTGATGCTAGCCGGATAGTTGACATTAAGAATTATAAAGGTACAAGTGGATATGTGTTCACCCTAGGAGGAGCAATTTCATGGAAATTCTCAAGGCAAACGATGATAGTTCGTTCCACAATGGAAGCTAAGTTTGTAGCCTTGGATAAAACGAGAGAAGAAACTGAATGACTACGGAACTTTGTAGAGGATATTCTTGAATGCCTAATCTTGTGCCCATAATATGTATACATTGTGATAATCAAGAAGTGATTAATAGAGCAAAAAATGTAATGTATAATGACAAGTCGAGACACATGCATCGTGGACATTATATCGTTAGACAAATGATCTCAATAGGAGTTATCTCTATTGGTTTTATAGGATTAAAGGATAACTTAGTAGATCCGGTAACCAAAGGGTAAAACAAATATCAAGTTGAAAAGGCATCCAACTAAAGCCCATGAATATATAAGGCGTTATGTGAAAGGAAAACCCAACCATGTTTGACTGGAGATCCTAAGATCTTGGTTCAATGGGACAACTTAATTGCATAGACCTTGTGAGGTCACTATGGGGGTAACCTCATGTCCATTCCTATGATGTAAACAGTGAAAAAATAGGTTAAGGGTAAGCAATGAGAATACTTTTAGTGACTCTTTATGAATCAATATTTGAGTTGAAGATATCACCTATACGAGAGTGAAGTGAGGTCATTTCAAAAGAAACTAATGGGGCTTAGTTATCTTAAACTCTTGCAGAACTAGGAGATGTTCATGACCATATGAACATAACAATGAGAACCAAAACCGAGTTAGAATTAGTATTTGTGTGAGGTATATTATCATTTACGTAAACATCAGAATAGTTCAAGGACATCACGTCCACTAGTCAGGTAAATGTACTTTCACAAGGGAAGGTTCAAGGCTCATAGTCCACCTATTCAAATGCAAATATTGATTGTATAATGCTATCACTAAATCGAGTCTGTCGTTCTATTTTCTTTTATGTGGGGGGATTGTTGTAAATTTAATAATAATAATAATAATAATAATAAAAAAGATGTGATAAGATGTTGGGTGGCAAACTTTTCAATTAATTTGAATTTTGTGTACATCTTTTAGTTTTTGGGGTTCCTTGTTCCCCTAGGTTTTGTTATATATGTGTGACTTGGTTCTGAGCATAAGAGTTATGGACGTAGCGATATATTCTACTCTATACAAATTCTCTGCTTTAATCAGCTTCTGATATTTAGTTTCTTATTTTTTAATCCGGTCTGGTGATAGCATATACACTTGGTAGAGTTCGCCTAATGTCTGTTGTTGTATCCTGGGAGACAGTTTGCCATAAAAGAGGAAAATCTATCTTAAGGAAATCGACTCGAGCCTCAACAGAATCCTCAAAATTTTTAAGTAAAAAACTTATTTCGGCATTTCTTTATTTTATATTTGATACTTATTAAAATACCATTATTTCTACAATTTCCATATATATTTGTAATTCAAGTTACTAATATTTCTCTTATTGTTTTTATCTCTGTACAAGAATTATAGATGAACTTTTTCTAATAATCAATAATTATAAAAACACCAATTTCAGTTTTTCATTTTTTACATTTACGTGATTTTGCAATCTAACTACAACAAACCCTTTCTTCTTATATGCGTCACACTCACTGCTGATCATCACCATAATCGCTCTTCTCCTTCTTACAAATTGTTCAATATTTTATCATGCTGTTTGTTTCCTATTTCAAGATGTTGCTTAATTAACATTATATTATTCTATAAAAACATCTCATATGCTACTCATTTCCATTTTCCTATAACAGTTGTTTTGAATTGAAAGGAACAGAGCGCAAACCATATAATCACAAGGCAAACGTCTTTAGTTTTGCAATTTTATTATGGTAGCTTTTGACTGGAAAAGGTAATTGCATTTGCTACCTTTGTCATGAAAAGTTATCCTTATCGTTAATTTTGATCTCTTTGCTCATTCATTTGTTGGCTTCACATCTTCCATACGAGTATTTAACCCCATTACAGGCAGCGGTTGGAGTAGTCCACAAGGCACATCTTTTAGATGCATGCATCTTATAACTAACTCCTCACTGAATTAAATTTCTATTGTTACGTCCCACGCCAATGTTTTTAGTTTAGCATGGTTTCAGGGTCTAAGGCCTACAGTTTTCCAAAAAAAAAAAAGGTCAGGGCGATAACACACATATTTAACACATTTAAGTATTATTTTGATTGAACATTTGAATGATATACTATTAATTTATAATGAAATTATGCTTATGTAAGAGATAAAGACGTGTTGGAGTTGATTTGGGCACAAATGAGGAAAAGTAAGGGGTCAAAAGAAAAATAAGTATAGTTACTGGTAAAACAACAAATTTATAACACGACAAGGGACCAAATTGAAATAAAGAACAAAAGTTAGTGCTACTTTCAGAGCTACATTCTACATTCTTACAGCAGTATGTTTAAACATACTTCCCTCTGTACTTTGGTTTCAGTTCTTTAAACGCCTTCGAATCGCCCACACCAGCTATCTGATCAGCAGGGCAGAAAACCGAAGAATGAAGATTCCCGTCTTCCAACCACTTCAGATGGTTCTCCCTAAACTCCACGTGTCGCAATCTCGCCGCTTCTTCTATTTCATCAGTGTACGGGCCGATTTTTTCCATTGTCAACAGAACCCGGCTGTATCTCGAGCTCAATATTTGTTCGGAAGAAGCGACAAGTTTGAAACATCGGTGCTCCGGGAACTGAACGTCGACGGAGTCGTCTTCTCGTAATACTGGGTAAAAGCACACGAGCCGGCCCCCGATTACGAGCATTTTCGAGGCGAGGTCGAGCAAGTCATGGATGCACTCAGCTAGGCTGTAAGGTGCGGTTGACGGAATGTGATCTGTTCGTTTGTCGTCGGGAACTGTGTAAGGGCCGATGATTCCTTTTAGCAGTTTCCGGCCACCGGACTTTCGGCCACCGGCGCGAACTCCGTATGGAGGGTCGCAGATTATGGCATCGAACATCTGCATTTTGACGAAAAAGACTCCATAAAATTTTACGTATCTTGCTATAATAAGCTCTCAGATATGTGTTTAAAAGCACTACAATCGCCATTACTTGCTTAATTCCTTCATACGAAAGATGACATTAAAAAAAATATGGACAGAATCACTCAAGAGTTTCAATATTAAAAGTTCAAGGCCTAATGCATAGTTTGCCACCTGAAATTTAAAAAGCACCCCGTTACCTCCTGAATTTTAAAAAATATACCAGTTTCCCCCCTTAACTAGTAAAAAACGCACCAATTTACCCCTATTGCCACGTGTCAAGTTTTAGTGGACAGAGAAAATTGACATATTTGAAAAGTCAAACCAACCAGATGGTGACACGTGGTATTTAGGGGGCAAATTGGAGCTTTTTTTACAAGTTGAGGGGGTAACCGGGTGCTTTTTAAAGTTCAGGGGTCATTTGACTTTTGAGGCAAAGTTCAAGAGACAAATCGTGCATTAAGCCAAAATTCATTCCTAAATTTTAAATAGAAACACAAAAGAATCATATAAATCTGACAATAATATGCCCTATGAAGCCACAAACAATAATATGCCCTATGAAGCCACAAACAACTATTTGCAGAATGTTACCTCTTTAAGTCCAGGACGCCAAGGAGGAAGATTATTGTCTGCCCTCAAAAGACCAATGGGCATGGGTAAGCCGTACTGCAATATAGACAGCAACAAAAATTCATTCAGTCCATGTTCATGTTGGAATGCCTTTGAACATAAAACACAAAAAAACCATCGGAATGGATATAAGAACTAAAATGGTATTAAACACTCTTTAGACTTGGATAGAAACGTTCCTAGTTGTACAAATGTTGATTTAATTCCATTGAGATAAAAAAAAGCATACCAATATCTTTCACAGTATAAAACTTCAACATTTCTCCTTTAAAACCAAGAGTGTGACCAGCTAAATTCTAGAAAGAAAAAAAAATTAAATTTTGTGTTGAAATGTAACTGACATGGACAATTTAGATATAAAATCATCTAATAGTAATAGAATTTTGAACTGAGTTTCCATGAAACTTGGAAGAGGTGAATATCATGGTAAGACATATTTCACCTGCTTGAAATTGCTCCAAACGTTACAGTCAGGGCCACGTCCATCACGAACAACCCTGATATCAATGTCAGCACCCTGAACACAGATTGTTCATACAAAGTTTAAAAACTCAAAAAATCATAGACAAATCTAAGTACAACGAAAAGAAAAGAGGCCAAATTTGCCCCCGAATGCCACATGTCAGCTTTTGATTGGAGAGAAAAAAAAATACCAGAAAATTTGCATCTTTGAAAAGTTAAAACAACAAGAAGGTGACACGTAACTTTCAGGCAGACTAGAGCACTTTTGCCAAGTTGAGGGAGTTACGGGGACCTTTCCAAAGTTCAGCGGTGCGAAAGGCAAAATGGGAAAAGTTTAGGGAGCTAATGATGCATTTAGCCAAGGAAAAAGGAAGAAATAACAAAAAACGAAGCATACCATTGTCATTGCTCCAAAGTGAGCTGCAGCTACAAGAATGCTTCCAGTGCCAACAAAAGGATCAAAGACGAGTTTTCCTGAAGAGACCAATGCCTGATTCGCCATTAAGAATGCCATTTCTGCATCCATTGCAGTAGGGCCAAGATATTTCCGGCTTTTCAACTGGTATGTTGGGATAAGCGACCGGTCAGCACCGCCAATCTCCCGACCAAAGAAGAGTCTTCTTTTAACAACGGGTGGCAAACCATTATTAACCCCATAATCATCAGTTTCCATGAGCCAGAACTTGTGATCAGGAGTTTTAAGATTAACACGTCCCTGTAACATACAAAGTTACTTACTTAACTGAAACCTTAACCTAATATACTAAACAAAATCATTAGGAACTAAAAGAATTGGCTAAAAGAATACTCAACACCCTTAACTTGACACCTTTTACATTTGCCTCCCTAAACTCGGCAAAAGTGCACTTGCGAGCCCCGTCGGTGCCACATGTCACCTGGTGAATGGTTTGAATTTTCAAAGATGTCAAATTTTTTACTTTTTTCTCTCCAATAAGAAGGTGACATGTGGCACTAATGGGTCTTACGTGCATTTTTGCCAAGTTTCGAGGGCTCGTAGGGACTCTCCAAAGTTGAGGGAGACATGTGATAAAAAGTGTTAAGTTTAGTGGGCTAAGTATGCATTTGGCCAAAAAATTTTATTACAAACATTAAAAATTTTTACTTTATTTAGTGATCGGTACAACTTATATAGGAAAGTCATGTACTAAATTGAACAGTTCAGATATTCCTGCAATAAATCCTACTAGTAGTGGATGGAATAATGTAAACAGTATTAAATTGCCCTGAACATGAAATCCTTATTCCAGTCAATACTGAAAGTCATACAAATCAATACAAAAACTCATAACAAGAACCGAACCTTAAAGGGGATGTAATCAAATCCTTTAATACGATCATTTTGCTCTTCGAAGCTCAAGACCTTTCCAAAGGTATCAACGGTTATCTTGAATGTACTTTCTGAAGTTAAATAAGGCAACTTGTATTCATCTGGATAGCTCATTATAGCCTCTTCTAGTTCCTCATAGCTACTCCCTTCTCCCCAAAGTTCATAGATGCCTTTTACGAGTATACCTACAGAATTTTCAAGCAAAAACAAGTCAATTTTGACATCTACACGTCAATAAACAGTATTAAACTTAAGACAATATAATTTCTGATATGTATTGGCAGAAACATTTCCCCTAAACTGTAAAGCATTCCACACAAGCAGAAAAAGCTAAATCTCTTGTGCTTTTAGTTCTTCCCAGAATTTGACTTTTGATTGACGTTTCAATCTGCAATGTGGTTACCTTTAAAAGATGGAAAAAATAATTTTAATGCTTACTGATGCATATATACTCAGAATAGTCTATCAAGAGCCTAATTCCCAATAAATGGTCAAAATCTATAACAGACAACATTAAACTCAAATTGTGCCAAGAACAGAGGCTAAATTTTGATTAATGTCAGAAATTGCATCCATAATTTAGAGAACAGACAAACAGGTAAAAATTATCACTATATTGCTTTTGCACTCAGCTATAAAACCAAATAACACATTCCAACAAGAAGTGATCTACAATGTTATATTTCATTTATATATTACTGTAAGTAATCCATATCTATACTTTTTCTATGATTGTTGATCATATTACAAAGAATCAAAAGCAAAATTCGAAAATTCTCTCAACATAAAGTAACTATGGATTAATTCTAAATAGTAACAATGAACTTTTAATCGTCAATTCTAATTAATATTCAATGAGCATCCAAATCCATTAATTCGGAATTAATGTTACTCGATAAAAGAAAATCCCCTATAATTTTAAACAGAATGATGAGATAGAAGAAATGACTAACTTCGATTGGCGATTTTTCGAGCGAGATCTTCATTAGGAAGATTGACAAAGTGAAAAGGAGAATCGGGATGATGATACAGAGGAAGCTTCCATTCCAGAGATTCAGAAATCCCAAAAAGTTGAGCCAGAGATTCCACTTCTGGTTTCCGGTAATCTAACAATCGGTGATAAAATACGCAAAGATACCACATCCTCCTCCTCCTTCTTCTTCTTAATTGGTTGTAGCTATGGAGTAAGCGAGACACAGTAACAGAGATGGCAGCTGAACTGAGACGCCATCATAAACCCTATACCCTTTTCTCCTCAAAATTGACATTCAATTACTACACCACACGTGGATTTTAAATATTATTGCACAATATTACAGTAAGCCCAATACTTTCTTAATTGCAATGAAAGATTTAAGTTGCTGGTTTGATTAGCGAAATAGAATAGAATATAATAGAATATAAAATGGATGAAAATGATGATAAATGCGATAGAATTTTTATTTCGACATCGATATCGGAGGGAATGGTTATTCCTAATTACTATAGGAATCGTGAAATAATTTTTTCTCTTTGAAATGAGGGAATAACTAACTAGTGGTTAGAGTTCCTAAACTTGTCCTTAAACTTTATTTTTCTCTTTTAACTTTCTAAATTTTCAAATAATCCCCCGAACTTGTCCTTATATTTAATTGCCGCCATTCAATTTGCAAAAAGTGCACCATTTACCCCATCAATACCAAATGTCAGAATTTGATTGGAGAGAAATCAAAAAAATAAAATTTTTAAAAGTTAAACCAATCGAAAGCTGACATTTAGCATTGTGTGTGGGGGACATGGAGTTTAAGGACATGTTCAGGGTTATTTGTTCACTTTTTGTAGGTTTAGAAAAAGAATGGTGTTAAATTCAGGGGCACCAGAAGTATTCAACTAGTTTCAAAATACATTTGTACATGACCCATAATATATACGGGTATGAAGACCTTTTTGGCTTATAACCAACTTCCTTATTTGGTCCTCTACCATACATGTTATCCATTTGGTTCTTGTGTTACGTAAATAGTTACCTTTTTAGTCTTGTGTTATACCAATGTTACTTATTTGGTTCATAAGATATGCAATTAGTTTACTTTTTGGAATCTATATGGTAAAAACTATTTTAGTAAAATATCACATAATATGTACTAAATGGACAGAATAAAATTAGATAATACAAAGTCCAATTGGGTAACATGTATAACAATAGGATCAAATAGGCAAACTGATCATACATCATGACCCAAATATGCCTAAAATAAAAGAGCATCTTACACAATTAGTATTTACATTTATAACAATAGGACCAAATAGGCAAACTAATTCACATTTACATTTTTACATGCCTCCCTTTTTTTTTAATTCTACTTTCTTTTTTTTATTTATCTCATAAACCGTTTATTTTTTCAACATGACGCTTTAGAATATTTTCTTCATCTTTATATTTTCCTTCAAAATAAGATCCATGATGTTATACTTTTCCAAAATTTTTTTACAAATACATATTTATTTTATAGTTCTTTTATATTTGTCACATATTTAAAACACATACTTAATTAAGTACATATAAATATAACACAACTATATCAATTTCACATATTACAAGAAAACTATAGTAAAAATATAGCATAATTACATCAATTTGAATTAATTAAAAGATAACTATAAAATGTGATTTTGTTATATTGAATATATATCTATAAGTGAACTATAAGGTAACTATATGATAATTATAAATTATGATTTTTTATATCAAAAATAAATTTAAAACACAAAAAATAAATAAAAAAACATAAATATAACATGATTACATTAATTATACATACTATAAATAAAGTATAATGAAATCATGGTAAAAATATAACACAAGATAACTACAAAATTTGACATAAGATAACTATAACATCTGACTAGGTTATCACAAGATAACTACAAAAAGATAGAAATATAAATTCAAAACCTTGACAATACATTTTTTAAAATTAAATTAAGTAATAGATAAAGTAATAATTATTTATGCTAAACATTATATTTTTGTGTCTTTCCCAAAATAAAACATCATACAGTCTCATTTAAGTGACCTTTGACCTTTCAAGCCCGACTTTCATGGTTTGGGCTTGAAAAATATATTAATATAAGCACAGTATCGGTTAAGAGAGCTAAAATTTGAATAATTCGGGGGTTAGACTTTGATTTTGTGTACAAATTCAAGTTATATATAAAGAGGGGGTTTTTAGGTAAATGTTTAAGGTACATTATATAAATTTGACCCAAACTTTTATCAAATTATAAAAAAAATCACCTTCAAGTTTCAATTTTACATTATTATGTAAAAACTTGTGATAAGTGGAAAAAGAACTATGAAAATATAAGTATATTGACTTTGGAATTATTTAATCTGGAGTTAAATTGTAGAAATTATGACCATTTAAATCTGTTTTGTAGGTTGTTGGAAATTCTAATAAGGTTGCTGGAGATTTCCAGATTTTGGTGTGAAAAGAGTGTTCAGCAAGGCTGCTGACGTGTCTAGCTGTGATTGGACCTTTGTTGGAGCATTTCTTAGAGGGAAAGAAAGTTTTTTTGGAGGGAAAACATGATCTTATGCGTGCTACCACTTGCCTTTACTTGGTCGCCAAGAAGCAAACTAATGGTCATTAATATTTTGTAGTATTTTATTATGGCAAGTTGACAACTTGCTTAAGGCTCTTCTAAGTCGTATATAAGGATCCTCGTTTTGCTTTGTAAAGAAGCCTTCATTGGCTCACCTTCTCTCTACTTTCTTCTTATTCTTTTATTTATTTTATATATATTATTTATTATATATTTACTTTATTTTATGTATATTATATAATTTTCCAATAAGCTTGCTAAACTCTGCCGGCGGCTTGTTTGTGGTGTAGATTCTCCTTTAAACCAACATGAAATCTTTAATTAGACTGATTATTATTGTTTTTAATGTTTCATGGGTCTATCTAGTTGTGTTGGATTAGGAAGCTAGGAAACGAAAGGTAATGACTAGCAACCTTAGGCCTCTTAATAATCACCTAAGTTTACACACACCGAGAGGATACTAAACTTTTGCTAAAGGTTCTGAGATTTATTTTAGATGCTTACTTGAGCTAAATGCTTAAGGTCTAGTCCATAAGTGGATAACTCCTAGGGCAAAAACCTTAAAGTATTAAGTGGTAGGATGGTATGTCGCACTTAGCTACATGGAAAGCAAGTAAAATACTTTAGGTCTATGCACATATACATGTTGGGATAAAGGATATGAAGCACCATGAGCACCGCTTAATGTCCTGGTAAAGCTTGTGTGTTTATTATTGTCATTTTATAGCAACCTTACATTCTGTCTCTGCATTTTGTAGCAACCTTATCACTGCCTATTTTATTTCACAACAACCTATATTTTAATTGTTTCTTTCAACTCTCCATTAATATTGAAACCCCTAACCTATAAAATAGCCTATAAATTAATTACTTTCCTTGCTCCTTATGGGAATGACACTTGGTCTTGCCCCATACTACTAAACACGTATAGTGCATTTGTTAGGCTCAATCTGGCAGACAAACAAGTTTTTAGCACTGTTGCCGGGAAGCAACACGTAAATTTTTTAATTTTTTGTGTGCAATTTGGTAGTTTTAACCTTGTTTGTTTAGCTTGTGTAGTTTTTATGTTCTAAGAATGTAACCTTATGACAAAGGAAAATCTTATCCAACAAGCTTTTGAGCAAGCAGCATAGCAAGTTGAGCAACCTTGGAGCACGATGGCAGATTGCAGAGACCTTCTTCCCATACAAAAACTCAAGGAGTTTTGTAAACCTTCTTCATCGAGACATATTTCATGCATAGTGATTCCAAATGAAGAATAGAATTTCGTTTAAATCAAACCTTCCATGATTAAATTGGTGCAATTCAATTAAAAAGATTGACTAATGAGGATCCTAATGACCATCTTTATGATTTTCTTATATGCATTCTTTTTAATACTAATCATGGTGTTTGTAGTGAAATTCTTAGTTTAAAATTATTCCTTTTCTCATTGTAGGATAAGGCGAGATTATGGTTCAAATCTTTACAACCGGGTTCAATCACAACTTGGGAGAAGATGGTTTGAGAATTCTTAACAAAAAATTTTCCACTATTCAAGGTTACCAGAATGAGAAATGAAATTTCCAAGTTTATTCAATATGAAAATGAATCACTCCAGCAAGCTTGGGAGAGATTCAAAGAGCTACTAAGAAGGGTACCAAACCACGGTTTGCCCATGTGGATTTAAATGCAAATATTTTACAATGGACTAACCAATGATCATAAAATTCGACTTGAAACCCTTTCAAATGGTGACCTAGAAGAAATGGATCTCGAAGCAATATTTTCCCTTATAGAGGAAGTGGCAAACACTAGTTGCAAATGGTGTGTGGAGATAAAACGTTCAAATGATTCAGGAGTTGATGTTTTTCAACAACTTTCAAAGAAAGTTGAGGTATTATCCCAGCAAGTTTGTCAAATAGGGACACCTATTTACCAACTTATGGAGAAACCTCAACATTTATTCCATCAACCTCAATGTCTAGCCTGACAATCTCCAATGACATTCCAGCAACCTCAATCCCTTTTTTCGCAACCTTATTTTTCATTCCAGAAACCTTAGAGTTCTATTCAAAATCATCAACAAATTCAATTTTTATTTGAGCAATCTTATCAACCATTCCAGCAACCTCAGTGTAATTTTTAGCATGTTGCTCCAGTTTTTGAACCTAAGCAACCTAGCTTAGAAAATATGATGATGGAGTTTATGGAGAAAACTCAAGAATCAATCAAGAACTTGGAAGCCCAATTTGAGCAACTAATCGACATTGTGATTACAAGAGATGAAGTGGGAATTCTAAGAAACACCAATAACTTCATAAAGTATTACAAAAGGAATGGTAAGGTTGCTTATGATTCTAACATGCTTATTTTTTATGATATTTATAATGTAGGTGAGTAAGTTGAGGAGGTGATTGAGAAACATCATGAGCGATCTGATCTAAAGCAACATCAATTTTGAGATTATAACTGAGATATATTTCAAGATGAGAAGAAAGTTGTTGAGGTGGATATCAAAGGAAAAACAGATTGTTGGCATTCATTTATTAAAAATCAATCAAAAAGATCATGGAGAGATGTAGACTTGATACAATAAAAGACTTCATACATTAGCCCACCTTATTCGACTTTTATTTGTGAATCGCCTTGAGCAACCTTGAGGAGATTGGTGCCCGCTTCAAACACCGAGCTCATTTTCTCATTTTTTAATAATTATTTTTATTTATCTTTTATTGTTATAATTTTAATTGTGGAATTTGTTTTGTAAGTACATAAATCAATGAATGGGGAAGCAACATGGAGAGCACAATCTAAACTTTTTATTGCTCATCATACTTGATTCAACTGATCTTAAATTCACCACAAGTGGTTTGATATTTAAATACATTCTTTCTTCCATTGAAGTTATTCTTTATCAATCCCTCAAACTTACTCTCTTGTATGTACTTCAAATTGTGCTTAGCAATCTTAAATTTGACAGATTTATGATCTCAGCAACCTTCAATTCCTTTACTACTTTGATATGCTTTGAGGACAAATCATTGTTTAAGTATGGGGGTGAAGGGCTGGGCCCTGATTTAATTATTACTCATTGATGGTAACTCCTTATTTAATTGCTTTTATTTTGTACATGGTTGCTGCCATTGTTAATACCCTACTTAGATAGGTTGCTGAAATCAAGTTATACCATTTTAAGCATGTTTTCGGTTTTGCTTTGTTTTGGAAAATTATTTTGTACAAATGTTGTGGTGTTTTATGCTATTTTGGTTATGCAATTTAGTTTTTAGAGAATTCTTAGAGTTTGACATATTGATGATTAAATTAAATTATATAAGTAAGATTAACAAAACTAATAGAATTTAGACTTGTATATAGGAGCTGTTTTTCAATTTCTTTGGCTAATTAAATGCAATCAAGCTATTTTAGGGAGGATTTTGAGCCTTGAATATTGTTTAATTTCTTGTTGAGTTAGCTAGAATAATTTCTTTGGCTAATTAAATGCAATCAAGCTATTTTAGGGAAGATTTTGAGCCTTGAATATTATTTAATTTCCTGTTGAGTGAGCTAGCACATGTAAATTCTTAAACTAGGACTTGATTTGATTTGTACTTGTTGAGAGCAGATGTTAATTACTTGTATATATAAGATTATGAAGGCATTAGGTTCAGCCCACTTTTTAGCCAAAAAATAACCCAATTAAATTTCTTTCCCTCAGAACAACCCCTTTGAGCCATTACCATTTTTTTCAAAAGCCAAAAATATTGTTAACCAAATCCTTTTCACTTTGATTTTTCTTTTTTCCGAGACTTTTCCATGAGAAGTTTTCAAATATTAAAGCAGGTTTACAAAAATTCATTGTGACTTACACCTTTGATCAATTCTTGGAAATTTGCATGAATTCCATTATTTTGAAGCAACCTTTATCTGTTTCCAGCTTTTCAAAAATAGAAAATTTGAACAACACTTTGACAAAAACAGTAGCAACCTTAGCTACTGAAATTTTTGGTTCTATTCTGAGGCAAGCCTGTTGATCTCTTCATAATTTTTTTAGCTTGTCAAATTTCATATTCATTGCTGGAATACTTAAAAATCCTTATTATGCTTCAAATTGTGCCAATCTTTCCCAAATATATCATTTAATTTGTACCAGTGTTTTAAAAATCGGGCCTAGGCGGAATTTTTAAGAACACCGCCCCGATTTTGTAAAATCGGGCGGTGTTAGGTGGGGGATCGACTTTTTGATGCCTAGGCGGCACTAGGCGGTCCTAGGCGGCCTAGGCGCCGATTTTTTAATTAAAAAAATTAATATTTTAATAAAAAAATAACAAAAAAGCAGTGTTTTAAAAATCGGGGCATAGGCGGGATTTTTAGGAACACTGCAATGATTTTTTATTATTTTATGTTTTTTATGTTATTATATATTAAACTGAGTTGTTAATGTTATCATTTTATTGTGTTAGACTATTAATATTTATATTATAACAATTATTATTTATTATTAAATATTAAAATAATAAAAAAATTCAATCCGCCTAGGCCCCGCCTGCGCCTAGCTCCCGCCTAGCGTTTTTTAAAACACTAATTTGTACAACCATAAGATTGCTGCATAAGTCTGTTTTTGCAAAAGAAGATTGTTGCAACCCTTGATTATTTTCTCATGGTAAAATCTATTAGATATGATGTATGGTAATTAGAGCAATATATCTTAATTAGCTATAATGTACAAACGGTTTCTGATTATTATTACTAATAATTAAAGCATCTTTGCTACTTATTTATATATATCTCGCCAGTATCATATATGTATAGTATTATATATATGTGCATTGATAAGACAAAATTCACTACTACTTCATAGCGTGAAAGTGTGAGGACATAATGAGAGCTATGTGGTGTGAGAACTGCACATACGTGTTACCATGAATAGTCTAAATGTGAGCATGAGATTTTGTACCAGCTCGACAGCTTTTCAGGATTTTATCCTTGAATCACACAAGTTTCGACTGTCCAAATGATCTTCAAATTAGAGCTTTCTTCGTAAAAAAATAAATATTTGGAGCCCTAAATAAATATTTAGGGCCGTAAAAAATATATTTAAAAGCCTTAAGTGGAAACTTAAAATTTTAAAATATTTTTAAGAACATAAATAAATTTTTAAGGGTTCATAACAATTTAATTAAATCATTTTTTAAAGAAAAGAATATAATACACACACACACACACAGAGGAAAAAAAACAAAATGGAAAAGGAAAGAAATGAATATAATCAGGAAATAAAAAAAATGGTACTTGAATAGTAATACAATATATTCCAAATGCATAATGATCCTTGAATAGCACCACAATATGAGCCAAATGCATAATGATACTTGAATAGTACCACAATATGATCCAAATGCATAATGGTACTTGAATAGTACCATAATATAGGCCAAATGCATAATGTTACTTGAATAATACCATAATATAGGCCAAATGCTTAATTGAATATGTAAATTTCTCCTTATAAATAGGGGGAATTTTCAAGAGGAAAAATTTTAGAAAAAAAATTCTTTTCTTGGAAATGGGTCCGAAAACTTTTATAAAAAATATTTTTTCTCCAGACAAAATGAAGAGAATTTAATTCCGCCTTTTTGCATCTTTCTTTAAAAAAAATTCTTTAATCATATTCGGGTCCAAAACAAGTTTGGATTCGGAATTTAATTATTTTTCAAATCAATTTTCTTTCATCTTTTTTTCTAAAAAAACCTCAGATATTCTCGGACCTAAAACAAATATTTTTGAGTCTGAGTCTGAATATTATTAGGATAAAAATAACATATTTTCACATAACAATCAAATCTAAAAACAAATGAGGAACGCTCCCGGGGATCAAGCGGATACGTCGAAGTGAATTCGCATTGAAATGGTAAGCCTCTGAGTTCATAGAGTTGCTTTTTCCTCTATCTTATATTGTTATATTTATTTTTCTTTTCTCCTAAATTTTGAGACGAACTCGATTTTCTTCATCGACCTAGGATTTATTTTATTCCTTTTTATTATTTAAATTCTATTTTATTAATTCTTTTAACTTATTTAATTTTTAATTTATTTATTTCATTATGTAGCTTTCTTTTACTCTTTTTACTTATTCTTTTAATTTATCTAATTGTGGGAATGTTGTAATTAAATACATGTTATAATACATGTTAGAATACCCCCACGAAGGGAATTAAAATTATTCCCAGATAACAGACCTCACCCTTTGCCATGCAATCATTTTCATTAAATAAAAATGAGCAACATATTTGTAAATAAAATGAATTTTTTTCTTCCAAGATAAGAATTGTTAATCGTCGGTATTTTAATTAGGCCACACGGGCCTGCTCAAAATTAAATCGAGCATATGTGTAAATATTTATGTTGTGCTATATCTCCTATGCAAACCTTTGTGGATTTAGGTATATTAAGTTAGATGTATGCCTAGGATTTTATTTTCCTTCGGGTATTACAAATATTTTTAAGAAAATGTAATTAATAGATTAGGCGGGCGGTTGCATCCCCCGAGGTTCTGTAATTTATTAATTTATTTTTTCACATTTATTTACTACACTATGTATGTATTTATTGCTTTCAGCATGCACGATAAACCATATCATAAACATGAAAACGACATAAGTACGAATATGCATAATTAAGAAACGCGTTTTTCTGTAGATGTAATTTAATGTGATAAAATAAGAAGTAAGAAACTTATCTTGAACCCGAATCTCTGTGTCTTAGTGGACCGTCCCCTGGAAGTTAAGCCTCACAGGACTTTAGTTCCTGGAAGAGCTAATCTAGATGGCAATTCTACACTAAGAGATGATGATTTCGGGTTGTAATGATCTAAATCTATTGCGCTTTCTCTTTCAAACTTTTCGGGTTTCCGACCTAATATTTTATTTTTACAAAAAACACCCCGGTGGATAGCGCCTCTCATTCTTAGCACGCTCTCGGCCCATCGTATCTGTGTCGTCCACTCACACTAAATATTCCTAGTCATAGTTTCATTGAGACTGGACATCAATGAAATAGACAAACTAACATGTGTAGGCTTACTACTTGGATTAGATCCAAGCAGCCGATCTCAAGAGTTGAAGGTGGTACCTTAAGTTAACACATGAATGTATTCGAGTAATATATTGGAGACCGCTATAAGATACACATTAAAAAATAATTATATCCATGTGTTGGTTTCATGTTTTATTATAGTAGCAGTACAAGTATCCTCAAACCTGAGATACTGGTTACCTTGTGTAGGGGTTACTATACTTTGGGTCATAATTATTCATACCGTAGCGATCATGATAATACGGGTGATAATGGGTATAGTGGATGATCACATGTTGGTAAGCTGAGTAGTCAAAATGAGATCCATCACTCCTGATATAGTGATATAGTGTACCTTAGGGCCCCTTGCTCAAGTAACACACTCATAAATCTCTGATCAAAGTATAAGATTGATAAAACGGGTTTCTAGTCAATATTGATACATAGTGACTGAGTGGTGTTCTTCATGAACAAGTCTAATTTCAGGAATAGCTACATATATTACATGAGCTAACACTTAATCCGAGCTCAATAAACTGGATGGTACCTAACCTGATGGAAGGAGTGTATTGTATTGGTTACTACTGCAGAACTAGATCAAGTCATAAGCACGTGACGTTCCAAGTATCGGGGGATCATACGTCTTTGCTAGAAAGCCCATTTGATCTTCTGGAGCCATCGGATTCCATATCGATCTGGAACACTAAGCCTAAAGGTTCCTGAATGGGAAGCCAAGTTTAGGTTAACCTCTAGCAGCTCAATACTTTGGGATCCTATGAGGTCACACACTTTGGGTCTTTATTGGACTAAATAAAGAACCTATAGACTAGGATTATGCCGAGAATATATGTTTGTCAAATTCGTTGGAAGAATTATTAATTGGTTAGACCAAATTAATAATGAAACGGAATAAAGAAAAAATAAGGAAAAATGCACGAAGCGGAGAAAGGGAATTTTTCTCATTGTGAGTGGGCCCCAAACGAACATAGGATATTCGGAGTAGGGCCTGCATGGCTGCCCTGCGAGCTGAAAAGCTCATGGGCCATTAGTTTGCGGGGATAACCTGCATGCGCTAACGGGCTGTAGGCCCACAAGCGGTGCTAAAGGTAGCGCTTGCGTGGGCCTACAGCGCAAGCCCGCAAGCCTATCTTGCAGCACAAGGCAAGCCCATTAGGAAATAACACATTCTGATGTATGTGGTCCAATGAGTGTTAAGATACATGAGGGTTTTGTCTACTTCATAACCTTTATCAACGATTACTCACGATATGGTTGTTTGTACCTTATAAGGCACAAGTTTGAGAGTTTTGAGAAATTTAAAGAGTTCAAAATTGAAGTAGAGAAACAGCTTAGGAAAAGTATCAAGACCCTTCGATCTGATCAAGGTGTTGAATACTTAAGGCAAGAGTTTCAGGATTATCTAAGGGATAATGGTATTTTACCCCAATGGACACCTCCTTGTGCACCACAACATAATGGAGTGTTAGAAAGGAGAAATCGAACCCTACTCGATATGGTTCGATCCATAATGAGCCAAGCAGAACTTAGCAGATCCTTTTAAGGTTATGCACTTGAGAGCGCAGTTTATATTCTAAACAGAGTTCCCTCTAAATCATTTGATCAAACACCATATGAATTATGGTAAGGTAGAAAACCCGCTCTTTCTCACTTGAGAGTTTGGGGATGTCCTACTTATGTAAAAAGGATGAGTTCAGATAAGCTGGGTGCTAAGTTTGACAGGTGTTTGTTTGTAGGTTACCCTAAGGAGACTATAGGGTATACCTTCTTCGATCACAAGGAACAAAATGTCTTTATTTCCAAAAATGCCCAATTCCTCGAGAAGGAGCATATACTTGCGAAAGCTAGTGGGAGCAATCTTGAGTTGGGCACTCAAGAAGATCAAACAGACAATCAACTAATTATTCCTACACTTATTACACAAGAAAGTGTAAGCATGGAACAACCTACTATAACATTGACGTTGCGTAGGTCAAGCCGGGCCTCGATTACTCCCGAGCGATACGGGTTTCTTATAATTGATGATAAACATCTCTTTCTTATGGAAGATGATAAGCCCAAGACTTACAAGGAGGTAATGGAAGGCTCAGAATCAGAAAAATGGTTTGTAGTCATGAGGTTAGAGATGGACTCCATGTACGAAAATAAGTCTAGAGCTTGATAGATGCTCCAAGTGGGATTAGACCCATAGGATGTAAGTGGGTTTTGAAGAAGAAAACTGACATGGACAGTAACATAGTTACCTATAAAGCAAGGCTGGTTGCAAAAGGGTTCAGTAAAAAAGAATGCATTAACTATGATGAAACCTTTTCACTAGTGGTCATGCTAAAGTCTATCAAGATACTCCTTGCCATTGCATGCTCATTATGATTACAAGATTTGGCAGATGGATGTGAAAACAATATTCCTTAATGGGAATCTGGATAGGGATGTGTATATGGCACAACCTGAGGGTTTTACATCCAAGTATGGCTCGAAGGTATGCAAGTTGTAGAAGTCCATTTATGGACTTAAGCAAGCATCAAGGAGTTAGAATATTAGGTTTGATGAGACAATCCAAAAATTGGATTTGTATCAAACGCTGATGAGCCTTGTGTATATAAGAAGGCTAGTGGGAGTGCAATCATTTTCCTTGTATTATATGTCAATGATATATTATTGATGGGAAATGATATTTCTTTTCTTCAGACAGTTTAGTCATCTTTGTTAAAGAAGTTCTCCATGAAAGACCTTTTGAGAATCTGCTTTTATACTTGGTATAAAGATCTACTGATATAGATCCAGAAGGTTGTTAAGTCTTTCACAAAGTACATACATAGACAAGGTTTTAGCTTGATTTAACCTTAAGCAGTCAAGAAAGACCACGCATAAGAGGAGAGACTACGCATGAATGGAATACCCTATGCCTCAGCGATAGGTTCCATCATGTATGCTATGGTATGCACTCGGCTTGACATCTCACATGCGTTGAGTATCATGAGTAGATTTCAATTTGACTTAGGTGAGAAGTAATGGATGGCCATTAAAACTATTCTTAAGTACTTAAGTCAGACTAAGGATACGTTTTTAGTATATGGAGAAGGTGATCTCACTTTAGAGGGATACACCAACATGAATTTTCAAACTAACAGGGATGATTATAAGTTCTAGTTAGGGTATGTGTTTATGTTAAATGGAGGGATAGTTGTTTGGAAAAGTTTCAAACCCGTTACGACTACCGTTTCAACCATAGAATCTAAGTATTTAGATGCTTTAGAAGCAGCTAAGCAAGCTGTCTCCTCTAAGGTATTTATTGGTGATCTCGGTGTGGTATTCAACATTGTAAATCTGGTAGCACTCTATTGCGATAACAATGGGGCTATTGCTCAGGCAAAGGAACCACGGTCTTGTTAGAGAAATGAACATTACTAAGAAAGTATCATCTCATTCAAGAGATAGTAGCCAGGAAAGATATTGATTTAGAATACATCCCAATGAATTAGAATCTAGAGGATGGGCTAACTAAGCCATTAGCTCAAGTTGAACATGGCTAGCATGTTAACGAGTATGGCATGAAGCACATGGGTAATTGGCTCTAGTGCAAGTGGGAAATTGTTAGACATGATGTATGCCTTAGAGGTAATTAGGGCGATATAACTTAATTAGCAATAACGTACAAATAATTTCTTATTATTATTATTATTATAATAATTAAGGTATATTTGTTACTTATTAGTATTTTCAATTTATTTATGTATATCTCGCTGGTATCATATATGTATAGTATTATATATATGTATATTGATAAGACAAAGTCCGTGACTACTTCATAGCGTAAAAGTGCGAGGACATATTGGGAGCTGTGTAGTGTGAGAACTGCAAATTTGTGTTACTATGAATAGTCTAAATATCCCTAGTCATAGTTTCATTGAGACTGGACATCAATGGAACAGAAAGGCTAGCATGTGTAGGCTTACTCTTGGATTAGATCTAAGCAACCAATCTCACTTGCTGAAGGCGGTACCACTTGAGTTAACAAATAAATGTATTCGGGCAATACATTGGATACCGCTATAAGATAGACACTCAGAAATAACTATATCCATGTGTTGGTGTCATGTCTTATTGCAGTAGAGCTACAAGTATCCTTAAACCTGAGATATTGGTTACCTTGTGTAAGAGTTGCTATACTTTGGGTCATACTTATTCATACCCTAGCGATCAGGATGATACAAGTGATTACGGGTATAATGATGATCACATATATGTAAGCCGAGTAGTCTAGATGAGATCCATCACTCCTGATATAGTGATATAGTGGGAGATGTACCTTAAAGCCCCTTATTGAAGTGACACACTCATAAACCTCTAATCAAAGTATAGGATTGATAGAACAGGTTTCTAGTCAATCTTGATACATAATGGTCGAGTGGTATTCTTAGTGAACAAGTTTAATTCTAGGATAGCTACGGCTATTAAATGAGCTGACACTTAATCTGAGCTCAATAAAATGGATGGTACTTAACTTGATGGAATGAGTGTATTGTATTGGTTACTACAACAGAACCGGATCAAGTCACAAGCACGTGATGTTTCAAGTATTGGGGGATCATTCACCTTTGCTAGAAAGCCCATTTGATAGTCTAGAGCTATTAGGGTTCCATATTGGTCTGGAACACTAAGCCTAAAGGTTCCCGGATGGGAAGCTAAGTTTAGGTTAACCTCTAGCGACTCAATACTTTGGGATCCTATGAGGTCACACACTTTGGTTCTTTATCGGACTAAGTAAAGAACCTATTGATCGAGTCTATGCCGAGAATATCTGTTTGTCAAATTCGTTAGATTAAAGGGAATAAAGAGAAAATAGGGAAAAATGCACGGAGCGGAGCAAGGGAATTTTCTCATTACGTGTGAGCCCTAAATGTACACGGAAAGTTTGGAGTGGGGCTTGTGTGGCTGCCCCGCTAGCTTAGCGTGGGGATAGCCCACACATGCTAGTGGGTTGCAGGGGCTGTGTGCAAGCCCAACTTGTGGCACAAGATAAGCCCGTTAGGGCTTTCCTTGTGGAAGGAAGCCGGGGGTTGGCACGCTGGTCCTAGTGACCCTCGCAGCTAACCCGGATTCCCATCCCACAAAATTTTTAGGGGGAGTCTAACACTCCCCTTTTTCCCTATATATAGGTCTCCAGTTCCGTTTTATTCCATACTTCTGCTCTGCCTTTCTCTCTTAGTTCGACATCTCTTTCTTCATTCATTGTGCGAGATCCTTCATGAGTTTCTCCAAACAACGAAGAATTCTTTTAAAGGCTCTTTCTAATTGAAGTGAGCCTTCTCGATATATTTTCGGGTTGGTCTTCCAGCGGTCTAGCAACTGTTGTCTACAAACGGGTTATACCTCAATGAGGTTTTGGTCGGTGAAGATCCGTATGGATCAATCATAGAGGCTATCCTATATGGAGGCTCACTAGTGCAGAAATGGCTTTTAGGGACGGTTCTGTTGGGCTATTCCGGACGGTTATGAACCGTCCGCATAAGCCTCGATAAGATTGGTCAGAAGCAATACGAACGGTTTTGAACCGTCCGGAATACAAGTATTGCGGACAGTTTTCTTAAAAGAACCATCCGCAATAGTCACATTGCGGAGGTTCTTATAAGAGAACCGTCCGCAATATTACTATTGCGAATGGTTCGTTAAAGAGAACCGTCCGTAATGTGACTATTGCGGACCATTCTTTTAATAGAACCGTTCGTAATAATTCTATTGCGGACTCCTCTGTAAATTTATTTTTGATTTTTGCGGACGGTTCACATAAATGAACCGTCCATAATTGAATTCCATTTTTTTTAATAATTTTCAGTTGTTTACATTTCTGCCTCTGAACTGTAAAAAAATGTAAAATGTACAAATACATTTCTCAAAATAAAAATGAAACAACAAATTCTAATCGATCTCACAATTACATATATACTTTCATACATTTAGTCCTTAGCCTAACTCTTCAAAATTAAAACAAACTAACTATTCAATAGATGAGTCAACATATAAGAAGCGAAAATGTCTAACACCTCATTAATCTCGGACTGCGTGAAACT
>CATIWQ010659660.1:0-35944 GCA_949673415.1 Euphorbia schlechtendalii
TTTGAAATATGAAACAAACTAGGATACTAAATAGACTAACTATTAAATAATAAAAGAAAATCTAACTAAATTAAATAAAAAATAATCTAGCAGCCACTTCATTTTCTTCCATTATGTAATTGATCCAATAAGAATTAGCCATGATCCTAATGGGTTAACATGTGACTTACACATGTGTATCCAAAGCTCACTTAATCTATCTCTAATTAGACCAAGTCTTGAACTCCTCTTCAATACTTGAATTAGAAATTGAAATTCTTCATCTTTGCTTAAGCTGACCTTACTAGACTTTGTTGAAACTTAAATTGAATTCATAATCTTCAAAATCTCTTTGATTTACTCATTTAAAACTTCTTGAACACTCTTTTATTTAGACTTTGAAAATGTAATTAGAAATGGATCTTCCCACTTCAATTCCAAGTCTTTATCATTTCTATACTCAATAATTTGTGTTCCTTGATTCGCGTCATTCCCTCTCTCTTTAAAAATGGTTCATCCTCGAATCTTGCTCAACGTCAAGGAATTCTTTAGCATTCTTTGAAGTCTGTTCGTCTCTTCTGAATTACTCATATAAGTTGAGAGCTCGGTATAGATGTTCGAAGCATTAACTAATTCAGATTTTTGAAGACTCAAATAGGACGTAGCTCATGTGGAATCTCTTTTAGAAAATGATAGTTAAAATTCTACAACAAAGAGAAAACCATACTAGGAGGAGAATTGTCAAATTTAGTTACAACAAAGCTAAAACCGTTGCAATGAAATGAAAAAATTTTAAAATTAGTAGTTTAATCTAGCTTTGAATCTCTCGTGTTGGCATAAAAAGTGATTGCTTTTTTTACGTTCTTACCAATTGATGTGAATCCGGTTACGTGAAACGTAATCCGAACTCAATGAATGTCCCAACCGTGAATTGAAGTTTATTAAACATAAAAAGATAAGATAAAAGATTTAAAATCAGAGTATGAAATGAAAGTAGTAATAGCATAACCAATCCTAGCAAATAAAACGAACAATCAAGCTAACATATAGTTAACGCAAACTTTCAAGTTTGGATGAAAGAACCTGATATGGGGTTAACGTAACCGGATTCACATCAATGTCCCGATAGTGATGAGGTTTATGAATCACAAAATGATAAGATAAAAGACTTAAAATCAGAGTATGAAATAAAAGTAGCAATAGCATAACCAATCTTAGCAAATAAAATGAATAATCAAGCTAACATATAGTTAATGCAACCTTTCGAATTGGATGAAAGAACCTAATATGGGGTTGATTCTCAATTGTCTAGCCACAACAATTGATCACAATCAAACTAAGACTTCAAGAACAAGATCACAATCACTCGAACTTAAAGAAGAAGCTGAAATTGCACAAAGGAAATTTGAAATTTTATTAATTATCAAAAACTATCTAATACAAATATAAAGATGTCTATATATAATATTACTATATCTAAGGCATGAAATTATATGTAGAATTTGCCTAAAAATAAAATACTAAAGTCATAATAGCTTTAGGATAGAATTCCTTAAAGCATAAGAAAAAATTCTACTCTAATTTGAAATATGAAACAAACTAGGATACTAAATAGACTAACTACTAAATAATAAAAGAAAATCTAACTAAATTAAATAAAAAATAATCTAGCAGCCACTTCATTTTCTTCCATCATATAATTAATCCAATAAGAATTAGCCAAGATCGTAATGGGTTAACATGTAACTTACACATGTGTGTCCAAAGCTCACTTAATCTATCTCTAATTAGACCAAGTCTTGAACTCCTCTTCAATACTTGAATTAGAAATTGAAATTCTTCATGTTTGCTTAAGCTGACCTTACTAGACTTTGTTGAAACTTAAATTGAATTCATAATCTTCAAAATCTCTTTGATTTACTCATTTAAAACTTCTTGAACACTCTTTTATTTAGACTTTGAGTTTGTAACTAGAAATGGATCTTCCCAATTCAATTCCAAGTCTTTATCATTTCTATACTCAATAATTTATGTTCCTTGATTCACCTCAATCAAAGAAGCTCATGATTTGAAAACCTACAAGTATGGTGAGCTTAATAGAACCTTACTGACCCAAGAGATGTTATTAAAAAAGTATGATGAGGACTCAAAGAAAAGCAAAGGAAAAGAGAAACATACCAGAGAAATTATTTTTAAAGCTTATTCATTAAAAGAAGACTCTAAGAAGATTTTGATGAAAAATTTGCGTTGCTGACCAAAATGTTCAAATGCTTTATGAAGAAAGATGGGAACTACAAGAAGTTTCCCAAGAAGAAATTTAGTTAGTCTAAGAAGGATTTTAAGGAAGGATCAAAGAAAGAATTTAGCAAAGATATAAAAAGATTTGACTGTCAAGAAAAAAGTCATATCTAATCTAGTTGTCCAAGGAACAAGAAGGAGAGATTCAAGAAGAAGTTTGGTAAAAAAAATAAAGCTTTTGCAACTACATGGAACGACTCTAAAGAATCTTCATCATCAAATGAAAAACCATAAGATTCTGCCAACCTCTACTTTTTGGCGATTACAGATAATGATGGTGAATTCTCAAGATTAAGTAATAAGGCCAGCAATTCAGCTATTGACCAAAGTGCTAAGAAGCATAAAGGGAAAATCGCTCAACTAAGATATGTTTTGGACTTCTTAGATCTATTGATGAATTCTCTAAGGTACTCTTTGATGTGATAAATCTTACCCACAAGTGAAGCAAGAACATTAAAGAGCTAGCGAGGAGTTGTGAATATTCGGAAGACATTGTTTCTTCCTTATCTTTAGATATCCGCTTTCTTAAAAAAAAAGCTAAGTATTATGAGGGATAAAATAGTATGCTCATTAGGCAATTAGCTAAGTTAACTATTGATGTAATAGTCCTGAAAGAAGTACGAGTACCTCCTCCACCTAACAGTTTAACTCTAAATAACCAATCTCACTACTCTAAAAAGGAAAAGAAAGTTTTTCTAAAGAGGAAAGTGAGTCAGTCCAAACCAACAATGGTGTGTAGTAAGTGGGAAAGCTGGACATGTTAGAGTACTCTGTAGATATAAAAATGGTTATTATGATGAGTACGACTATAGTAAGATAACCACCACTAACAAGGAAAGACCCAACCCTAAGACATGGGTATATAAGAAAACTTTTTTTTTTGCATGCGAGCCTGAGACATTAGAATGTGATATTTGGATAGCGATTGCTCGAGGCATATGATAAGTAATGAAAAGAATTTCATCATAGCGCATAAGAATTAGAAGTGTCAGTTTTTTAGACAACCAAAAAGGCAAAATTGTTGGAAATGGTATAGTGGGTGATAGTCCTTCAATCGAAGAGTGTTCTCTTATCAAAGGACTAAAGTTCAACTTGCTAAGTGTAGCTTAACTTTGTGACAAAGGTTGGATGCTTACTTTTGACTCAGAAGGATGCTCAATAATTGACTGTAAGACTGATCTAACTGTTATCTATATTCCAAAAGTTAGAAATGTTTATGTAATTGAATTATCCCTTGGATCCATTAATTTTTATCTTGTATCTTAGGTAGAAAGTCTGTAGCTCTGGCATAGAAGGTTGGGTCATATTAATACGAACATTTTATCCAAAATGGCAAAAAGCAACTTATTATGGGTTTACCCAGCACCAGCTTTAAAAAAGATAGACTTTGGTTGACATGTTACCTTGGTAAGCAGTCTACATTTAGATTAATTAACAATGTAGTAACTAAGAGACCGCCAGAGCTCCTGCACTTAGATCTCTTCAACCCTCTTCAGCCTATGAACTTAGGTGGAAAGAGATTTTCTCTTATTGTAGTTGATGACTTCATGATATTCACTTGGATAATCTTGTTCAATAGCAAAGATAAAACCTTTGAGTTTTTCTTATCTAACTTAGTAAGCAGATAATGAATGAACTAAGGATTAAAATCAATTGAATTTGAAGTGATTATGGCAGGGAATTCATGATTTTTATTTCCAAGAATTCTGTTCAGTGCATGGTATTGACCACAACTTTTCAGCTCCCTATACTCCTCAACAAAATGGGGTTGTAAAAAGGAAGAACAAAACCATAATTGAAATGGCAAGATCCATGCTGAGTGATAACAATCTACCAAAGTACTTTTGGGGAGAAGTTGTTAACACAACCTGTTATATTCTTAATCAGGTTATAATTTTCCCAATTGTAAAGAAAACTCCTTATGATCTTTGGCTAGGGCACAAGCCTAAAATATATCATCTCATATCATTTGATTATGGCTGTTTTATCTTAAATACCAATGAGAAGCTAGGTAAGTTTGATCTAAAGGCAAATGAAGTATCTTTTGATGTTACTTAGCTAAGAATAGGGCATATTGGATATATGTCAAGAGAAATGGCTTATTAGAAGAGTCTATGCATGTTGATTTTGATGAAACTAACAATGCAAGAAGACGAGCCAATGATGCTGATGAAGAAGCAAATCAACTCAGCATGCCACTCTCTGTGCTACCCAACTCAACATAAGAGGAGATTACTGAGTTTTAAAGTTGATGAAGATCTTTCAATCAATTACAATGATGATGATCATACTCAGCAATAACAACCCAGTATAGAGATTCAAATTGCAAAACCAAATATTCCAAGAGAGATTAGAACTCATCACAATAACCCAATTGATCAAATTGTTGATGATGTTCATATTCTAGTTATGATGACGATAACTTGGTAGAATGATAAGTCATCCAAATCTCATATCATTAATTGAGCCCAAGAAATTTGAAGATGTTTTTATGACTACTAGATGATTTCAATGGAGGAAGAGCTAAACTAATTCAATCAAAATGATGTATAAGATCTAGTACTTAAACCCAAAGGAAAACCAATCATTGGAACCAAATGGGTATTCGAGAATAAGCTTGATGAAGATGGTAATGTTGTTAGAAACAAATCCATACTCGTTGCTTAAGGTTGCAATCAACAAGAAGGAATCAGTTACGATGAAACTTACGCATTTATAAGAAGACTTAAAGCTATCAGGATTCTCTGTACTTTTGCATCTCATATGAACTTAAAATTGTTTCAAATGGATGTAAAAAGATTTATCCTAAATGGATATATTCAAGAAGAAGTATATGTGTGTCTACCCCATGGATTTGAAAATTCAAAACATCCAAAGCATGTATACAAGATGAATAAGGTGCTATATAGATTAAAGTAAGCACCGCATGCCTGGTATGAAAGGCTGAATGAGTTTTTGCTCAATAAAGGCTATGTTAGAAGAAAAGCATATATGACTTTGTTTATTAAGTAATGTGTTGCTAGTCCAAATTTATGTTGATGATATTGGTTTTAGGGTAATTGATGAAGGTCTCCCATTATTGACATTTCAAACTCGCTCTTCATTTGTTTTTCGCAAGGAGTACAAAAAACAAATGAAGAGTGAGTTTGAAATGTCAATAATGGAAGAATTGAATTTCTTCCTTAGTTTGCAAATCAAGAAAAAAATGATGGAATTTTCATAAGCCAATCAAAATATGTCGAGGAATTCTTGAAGAAGTTTGATATGGAGAAAGCTAAGCCAATACTAACTTTAATGGACACATATACTATAATGAGTAAGGATGAAGTTGGTAAGCTTGTAGACAGTAAATCCTAAAGTGGTATAATTGGTTCTCTACTTTACTTAATTGCTAGTAATTCTGGTATTCAATACTATGTAAGTTATTGTGCTCATTATGAAGTTGACCCCAAAGATCCTCTCTTAGCAACTATTAAGAGACTTCTACGATATTTGCAAGGATCTATTAATGTAGGATTGTGGCATCCAAACTGCTAAGACTTCACACCTAGAGGATTCACATATGCTAAATACGGAAGGGACAAACTTGATAGGAAAAGTACCACTGGTGGATGTCATTTCCTTGGAGAATGTCTAGTGTCATGGTACAACAAGAAACAAACTTTGATTGCACTTAGCACTATAGGAGTAGAATACATGGTAGTAGGAAGTTGTGTAGCACAACTTTTATGGGTTATGTAGAAACTGGAAGATAATGGTATAAAGTCTAAATTCCTTGAAGTTATGTGTGATAACAAGAGTGCACAAATCTATTAAAAAATCTAGTTTAACATGGAAGGATGAAGGATATTAATATTAGACATCACTTCATAAGAGATCATGTGATAATATCAGATGTCAAATTAGAGTATGTTCCTTCTAAGGAGCAACATGCTGACATTTTCACAAATCTTTTTGCAAAGGAGAAGTTTAACACTCTAAGAGAGATAATTGGCATGTATAATCCAATTTTATGAAGAATCAAAAAAATTGAGTAAATTAGTTGCTAAACACTTAAGCTCTGTTGAGTAAATAAATCCATATGTAACACGTATTAAATCTATGCCTTATTTAATCATACTTTATTACATCATAAATTCTATCTTTCTTCAAAAAATTTAAATTCAAAATTAAAAGATAATTATTGTAAATGTGGTAACAGTGGGCGTAGTATCTCCATATATTTAGCCATCATCTTTAAGGCGTTTTAAAGTTATTCAATTTCATTATTCACTTTGATCTTTTCCTATAAGCGCTATACATTTCACTATAGCTATTTTCATATTAAAGAAGCCTATAAAAGAATAAGTTGGAGGAAAGATAAGCTTACACTTTCATATAATTCATATTATTTTCTCTGAAAATCCTTAAATTTCTCCAAGTCTCAAATTTTTCTTAACCTAATGGCGAGTTCTTCATCATCAACCAGCATTATCCAGAAGAATGAAGATGGCTCTTATACCCTAACTACCTCAATTTTCAAGAATGTCATGAATGATATTGCACGCAGATATGATAGGATTGGGATTGTTGAAAGAACTAGGTTCACTATAGTTGGAAGGGCATATGAGGCGAGAACTCTTGCAGCCTAAGTGTTTGTTGATACTGCAAATTTGATTAGAGGTGCATTCTTTGCCAAAATTATAAAGAAATAAATTCTAAGAGAGTTTCTTGAACTTCCTAAATCGGCATTTGAAGTCGCAATGAGAGATTTCTATGTAGGTCTCCACACCATTGTAGGTCATCTTGATATTCTTGTTACATACATTTAGGATAAGCAAAATTTTATCTCAAACAAACTGATAGGAAGCATTATATCTCTACCCCTCAAGGGAACAGAGATGTGGAAGAATGGAGATGAAGCCAAGGTTGTAATTTCTAAAGATTTTGAGCTTCTAGTAGATTACAAATCTAGGGAACTAATTACATCTTCATTAATGCAAGAAAGTAAGGTTTGTCATGAGCTATTGGTGAAGGTTATAACACCTAATACAAGCTCTGTAGCCAGCTATTTGAAGTTGGAGAGATGTGTTATTATCATGTGGTAGAAGGGAAGAAGTTTAACTAGCCGGTAATGATCTTACACCACATGTTGAAAGTGACTAACTTCCTTCATTATGGGCTCTTAATCATTAGGATTGGCTCTTCTTTAAGGATGGATTTGGAGAGTAAGTTGAAGGGAGATACCACAAAGCATATCACTCAATACTCACATGAGCATTTTAAGGCTCTTGACAACAAGATTCCTATGACCAAGTATGTTAAGCTGAAGGAAGGTGAGATGAGGAAAGTAAATGCCTACTATGTTGAAATTCTTGAAGATATTCTACTAACTAAGGAAGATCAGAAATTTTCTAATTATTTTAAGGAAGAGTCTAAAGGAAAAGATGAAAGTAGTGATGATATTCCAATATAAAGTTTCTTTGGAAAAAAGAGGGCTAGAGTGGTTATGCCTAGTGCAACTATTATGGAAGAGACTCACACTAAGAAACCAAACGCACCTAAGAAGATGGTCATGAAGATGAGAGGATGCAATACTCAAGACCTTGATGAAGCCAAGGCAATGAAAATAGAGGAGGCTGAGAGAATACAAAAGTTAAAGGGTGCTGAAGTTGTTGAGAAGGTAAAAGCTCAGGCTACTAAGCTGAGGAGGAGGAAAGCTATGTGAGAAAAGACAACAAAGTTTGATGAGAAATTAAAGTTAGCAGAAGATAAGGCTTTTGAGCTTGAAAAGATGGTTAAGGAGGTTCCCATTGTTTAGAGGAAGAGGGGAACTAAGAAGAAGGTTAATTTAACTATTGAGAAAGCTGAAGCAAGGTCTAATATGGAAGTTGAGAAGCCAAGTGAAGGGAAAGTTCAGGTTGAGGAAGAATTTGATCATATTGAGCAATCTGGAGTTCAAGATGATGTGCTTGAAAAGGATAATGTAGATGTCTAGGATAAAAAAAACAACCCTTTCTCCACCTTCCTCACCCATCTATGCTGAGGTAAACACATTTTTAGATCTACCAATACAAACCACTCCTTCTAAAACCAACCTTTGTTCTCTTAAAAATCCTACACCAAAACCTACCCTTTCTCCTTCAAATAAAAACCTCACCTTCTTCATCACCAAAACCTTCTCCCATTTCTACACTTGTAAAAACTCTCTCTCCTCCTCTCTCTCCATCAAAAGTACAAATCACTTCTCCACCATCCTCACCAAAGACAAACACAACAACTCCTCCTAATCCTTCAACTAAAATCACAAACTTTGATCATTTGATCCTAAGTTAGTTCTTGAGAATTCTACTTAAAGAAGTCACCCTGCTGAGTCACATACTCAACATGAATTCAAGCATTTTGGCAAAAGTCCCTTCACAGCTGATATTACTGCTAACATTTGTGAAGCACACGTTATTATTGATTAGGAAGACACGGCCTTTCAAGAGACTTTAAGGGCAATGACTAGGAAGAGATATCCTAAGCTTGAAACTTTAACATAGTTAGACACTATGCTCATTAAGATCCGTCTGTTGGATGAACTAGAGGCGAAACAATCACCCTTGACTTGTTTGAAGAAGTAATTACAATTCCAATTGATAAACTCTACTATGAAGAGTTTGCTAAAATTATTGGCAGTCTATTGGCTTTGAGAAATCACTTAGTCCAAGAGAGCACAAGGAGCATAGCATATAAGATGATAGTTATTCTGGTTGGGCTGATGGAATATGTGTTAGAAATTTCCGGAAAGATTAATGGTCTTTCTTATTCTACATTTGTGGATAATGTTGTGGAAGCAAAGTTGAAGCCTAGTTTTGACACCGCAAATGTTGAGCTCAACGACATGAATGAAACCTTGAATTTTCACACCGCTCTTGGGGAAGAGCAATTGAAGATTAAGAGTAGTACTAACAAGACTCTTGAGGAGATTAACTAGAAAATTGATGGCCATATTGAATTGTTTCATTCTTTTGGAAACTCTCTTGAAACTCTTCTCAAGAATTATACCTCATTTAGTAAAAAGGTTGATAAGGTGGTTACTTTTACAAAAAAAGCCCTCTATCCAAAGTGCAATTGGAAAGAAGCTAGACACTATTCTCAAAGCCATCAACCCTCATACTACAAAGATAATGGTTGATTCTCAAAAGGCTTTGATTATAGAGATCGGAAAATTGATGATCAATGAATGAGGATCGATTCATGAACAGATCCAACAAATGACATAACTATTCATGGGAAGCTAAATCCTGTCAAAGATTTACTGGAACAGCTATGAGAAATGGACTTGAAGATGCCAAGGACTTGACATTTGTTACTCAAACTATCAACTCATTGGCTTCCAAGACTATGGAGATTGTGTCTCTATTGATGGTAGATCCTTCTAAGGACACTTTTGCTATTTTGTTGAGGATTTTCCAATATTATGCCTCTAGAGCCTACACTATGATCATTTCTATTTCTTGTAATCACTCAATCTTCCTTAAACAAATGAACTATCAAGAGCATTTGTCTTATCCATGTTTAGAGAAGTTTAAGAAGGAACTTGAGCCTTGTGTCTATAGCACCATTGAATATTTTAACATTTCTTTGGCAGTATCGATCTTGATAAATTGGTAATGTGAATGATGATTAAGGGGGAGGAAAATAAAGTATTAGGAACCAAGACTAAGAAGGAAAATCTAGGCAAACTTCTTGAGGTTGATTGTAAACAAACTAAGCTAATTATTTGCGAAGATAAAAGAAAAAAGGTTGATCAGCAAGAGCTAAGAAGAATAAGAAGAGCTATAGAAGAGTCATTCACATTTAAATATTATTTTCCTCAATAGTAATCATTGTAAAAGCTTCATTTTCTTGTAAAACTTAGTATAAAACTTTTTGTGTACTTATTGAGTTATATAATGAAAAGCCACAATGTTTTTCTAGTTAAGGTCTTCATAACTTCCATTGTATTCTTGCTATCACACTGACCTATATAAGAATTAAAGAAGTTAAAGAAGAAGTTTGATCAAGATAAAGAAATGTTCACTCAATATGGGGGAGTCTTGCATCAAAATCTTAAGGTACAAAAGTATTTTAAATTCTTATTGAGTTAATTAATGCTACTTTCTATTTTATCATCATTACAAAATGGGGGAGATTGTTGAACCCAACTTAATGATACTTCATAGTTTCTTGAGTTAAGGAAATTGACAAAGTTAAATAGCTCAATATAATTAAACCGGTACTGAGGTTAGAATTTGAGTTGGCAAGTACGAATTAATTCAAAGGAGAATTACTTAGCATGTTGACCTATTCTCTAATCATATTTCAGTTTGTGTGGAGTAAAAATTTACTTAGGATGGGGTGAGGTAACTAAAATACTCAACATAAGAGTTTAACTTATTTCATTACAAATATACCTTAATGATAACCTTTAAAAATGTTGTTTTCCTTTTACCTTGATTTGTTGAAGAATATTCTGTCTAAGTTACTTTTGCAAAAATTAAAATTGGTCTGTACAAAAGATAAAGAGGATATCCTGTGACAAGGATAAAAGTAGCAGTACGGTTAATCTGAGGATTAGCACTACAGTCCAAGGTCAATGGATAAAAAAATGCCATGTTCCAATTCAAGTTGCGCATAACTGCAACCTTCATATTCTCAGGCTTATAGGAAGAAGACGCGTAACATATTCATGCATCTCTCCCTCTATCGGCTTCCAACCAAGATCAAGCCTATATCAGTTAATCTCTTAATGAATTAATCCTATTTGCAAATGGATTAAATTTATCAGACAATGACATATTCAATTTTCTGAATGGAAATATTTAAACTTCATTGGAAAGAATCTGGTACAAGTTACGATAATGGCTACTTTAAGGCAACTCTATAAGAGGGGATTGAATAAACAATTTAACCTTGGTGAATACACTTGGATTTTTAATGAGTTGAAAACTCTATCAAATTTACTCATCGTTTGAAATTCCATTCTGTCAAGAAGCATTCATAGTCTACACAACTTTCTGACAAACGAGTTACTAGAATCTTAGAATCTATAGCTAAGATTATTTATTGTAAGGAGAAACAACAATCTATAAGTTGTTTTCTTTAGTTCTTCATTTTTCAAATATATATACTAAGGAATATGGGTTGAAGAGGGTATTCAACTTATTGGGATTAGATTATAGACAGAAGGGTACTCTTTGTAATTGGAATCTCTTGTGAAGGCTTCTCCTCTTAGTTAAAGGATTTGAAAATTAGTGTATTAACACTCAAGCAGGGTACCTGGGGACATGACTAAGCAGCGATCGAACCAGTATAAATCTTTGTGTTTGATTTCTAAACTCTATCTCTTAACTTTACTCAGCATAATAACGACTTGTCATTTGCATTTATATATACTTCATCTCTCTATCGTTCACTTATCCTTGTGCTTGTCCATTGAGTAAAAGATTTTACTCAACACAGGCTTTGGTAAACTCTTAGTTTACTCAGTACAGCTTTAACTCAACACAACATACATCCCTATCTAATTTTATCTTTGAATTAAACTTTAAAAAAGGGTTTAAAAAGAATCATTTCACCCCCTCTAAATGATTATATAAGCCATACAAGACTAACAATTAGGCATAGAATCAGAAGTTAAGAGAAAGAGCACATAGAAGCATATCTTGGGTTTCTCATTAGAGTATAAGAGTTACCAAGTTTTGGATTTGATAACAAACAAAGTGGCCATTACTCATGAAGTGGAGTTTTTCACAGCAAATTTCCTTTCAATAAAGAAACTACAGAACCAATAGTTGTCACAAGTACAGAAAAGAGTGTTTATGCTACAATTCAAGTTGAAGCTCCTATCATTACTACCAGAAGTGGCAGATATGTCCAAAAGCCAACGTGACTTAAGGACTACATGTTAACCACACAAGATGCAATGCAGTTAACCCTAATTTTTCTTTTTAACAAATTTAATGCACGACAAAAACCAAAGCAGTATATAAAAATAGTTAAAGATACAAAATTGATACATGCAATGAACACAAGAATTAAAAGCTTTATAGGAAAATGGAACTTGGAAAATGATAGAATTATCTCCACAAAAGAGAACTATAGCTTTGAAATGGGTGTATATGATTAAATATAAAGCAAATGGAGTGGTGGAAAGATACAAAGAAAGACCGGTGGCTAAAGGATTCAATCAAGTTTGGGAGTTGATTTTTTTACTCATTCAGCTTAATTGCAAAAATAGTGATAATATTGCTAATATTTGCCACTCTAGTACCTAATCGATGGCACATACATCAAATTAATATTAACAAAGCATATCTTCATGGACACGTTGATGAATATTTATATAAGGAGCTACCATAAGGCTATCAAACTACAACAAATAGCCATGTATGCAAGCTTATCAAGTCCCTTTATGGACTCAAAAAAGCTGTCAGAAAATAGATTAAAGAAATTATAGCAAAGTTGTTGGATTTTTGTTTTGTTAGATCTAAGAGTGATTATTGCTTGTTCCTAAAGCAGATCACAAGTGGGGATTACATTGCATTTTTTATATATGTAGATAACATTTTACTTATGGGGCCATCACCCATCACTTTAGTAAAAGAATTCCTACAGTCACTCTTTACCATTAAAAACATTAGGAAAGCTAAATAATTCTTAGCTGTGGAAATCAATCACACAAAGGAAGGAATTTATCTATCCAGGAATAAGTCAATTCATGATTTAATAATAGATGTCAATGGTAAGAGTGTCAGCCTCTTACAAGTCCTATTCAACATGGAGCAGTCCTTACTGAAAAAGGAAATTTAATGAAAGATAAGGAAAAGTATAGAAGATTGGTGGGGAGATTTCTCTATCTGAACTTCACTAGACTAGACTTGTCATTCTACACACAACAACTTAGTCAATTTATGCAAAAACCCCTGTGATCATCACTACCAAGCTGGAATCCATGCGTTGAAATATCTGAAGGGAACTCCTCAATATGGTATGTTCTATGTAACACAGAACACATTCCAACAACATGGATTCTATGACTCTAATAAGGGAGCCGGCCAAGTATCAAGGAAGTCAATTTCTAGCTTCTTCCTTTTCCTTGGGATAGCTTTAATCTCTTGTAAAACAAAGTAGTAACATACAGTAAGTAGATCCTCCACTGAAGCACCTGTTGTGAGATTAAATGGAATACTGACAAACTTGAATATCTAATTATCATTGCCAATTCCATTATGTTGTGATAACCAAGCAGCAATTTGAATTAGTAAAAATCCTATATCACACAATAGTATAAAACATATTGAGATTGATTGTCATCTTATTCGAGATATGCTAAAGCCATAAATCTCAAGCTCACGCTACCTTACTTAGGAAGAATGGGAATGAAGAATGTTTTGGAGATTGTAGAAATTTTAAAGTGAGGGGGAATGTTGAACTATGCCAATAACACAGTTCTTATACGTTGCCTATAACGTAGCAGTTCACTCTAGCAATATAATTTCACATTCACATTGTAGCTTCACTTTTCTCTATAATTCAAAAACTCTCTTTTTCCAATCACTATAATTTTACATCTCTTCAAAATATTACCTATTTCTCCCAATTTATATCTCATTTGATTTTGAATATTCAAAGTGTTTGCAATACATGACAAAAAATTTCAAATGAATGAATCAAAAGAACATATCATTTGAGGGATCTAACATGTGATAATACCCTTTTATTGAGGCCAAATTTTAAAAACCATGTTATGTGAGGGTAGATAGTGTTGAAATTTTATGCCATTAGTAAAACGAAGATGTTACATGTAGTTATGGAAATGTTACATGTAACTTGTTTGTACTGATGTTCATAACCTTTACAATCAATTATGTAACTAAAGTCTCTACATTTTCTTGTATTAGTCTAAAAATATGGACTTGTCATTCATAATTCATATATGAAAAATATTGACATTATACTTGCATTCTCTCTAGTTTTTCAATATTTTATTTGTGTTATTCCATCTAATACTTTATCAACATGAGTCGGCTCCGTCAACCAGTTCATACAAGATCACTATTGAAATCAATCTTGAAGTAAGGTGTTGATTTTATTTTATATAAGTTCCATTTTTTATCTTTGTTCTAATGATTTTCTTTTAGTGTTATAAATATGTCGAAACTTGCAAACATTGAATTTGTGGCACTTGGGAGTAACTACTTTCACAGGTGCTGGATGCGAAAATTCATTTAGACTCCATGAGTATCAAAAAAAAAGAGAAGAAAATGATGCTACTCTACAAGAAAAGGCAAATGTCAAGATATTTCTTTGTTGTCATCTTGTTGTGACTTAGAAAAATGAATATTTAACAATTAAAGATCCTACAAATCTTCGGAATGATTCAAATGACAGATATGACCAACTGAGGTTGGTCTCCTTACCTAAAGCTCGTTATGAGTGGATGACTTTACGCTTACAAGATCATAAGTCTATGAGCAATTATAATTCTGTTATTTTTGGAATAACATTCACACTTTAAAAAATCATCGATGAAGACCTATTACAGACTACTTTCTCTACTTTTCATTTAGATAGTATAGTCTTACAACAATAGTATACAGAAAAAGACTATAAAAAAGGGTAAACATAAAAAAACATACCATGTAATTTCACTCATTTTCAAAAAACATGTCTTGTGGATTTTTTTTCAAAAACATGTCATGTGATTTGTAACCCTTAGTAAAAAGAGGAAAAAAAGTATTTATTTAATTTCAAACAATAGTGTTATAAGAGGTATTTCAATCAATTTAGCATTCATATAATTTAACCATATTATATAAGAATTATACATCAAAATTCAAGTAATTTTCAGAAATTTTCATTTTATTATGACATTTTTAAAGTTGTCATCACATTTAAATTAAAAGTGAATATTTATACTTCTCAAAAAAAATTCTAAATTTTATTATTAATGTCTATTGTATTTTTATTAACTGAGCTTCGAAAATTCAATTCAAAATTGATAAGATTACCTATTTTTATGATGTAATTAAAAATTAGAAATCCTTTTTTTACTAATGGTTACAAACAACATGACATGTTTTTAAAAAAAATATTCACAATGCATATTTTTTAAAATGAGTGAAACCATAAGGCATGTCATGGTTGTCAATGACTCGTCATTGGACACGAACTTGTCTCACTAACATTTAGTGGATTTATACCAAGAATCATTGAAAAGTGATGTTGAAATGGAAACAAATTGCATATTTAACGGTGATGAGCATATTCATATTTCTTATATGGATATGTCTGATTTATTTTGCAATTAGCACTAGTGGAATTGAAATCGCTTATAATGAGTAATAATCGTGTTAGGTTTTTATGTTTTCAGGTAAAATTTAAAAACATACCTTGTGATTTTACTCATTTTCAAAAACATGTCTTGTGGAATTTTTTTCAAAAACGTGCCTTTTGGTTAGTAATCGTTGGCAAAATGAGGAAAAAAAATTCATTAAAAACAATAGTGTTAGAGGAGGTATTTCAATCAATTTAACATTCTTATAATTTAACCATATTATTAAGAGTTATACATCAAAATTCAAGTATTATCGAAATTCTTCATTTTGTTATGATTTTTTTGAAGTTTTCATTACGTTTAATTAAAAAAAAATTTGTGCTTCTCAGAATAATTCTAAATTTATTATCAAGGTGTATTGTATTTTTTTATTAACTAAGCCTCAAAAATTCAATTCAAAACTAATAAGATTACTTCTTTTTATGACGTAATTAAAAATTGAAAATCCTTTATTTGCTAACTGTTACAAACTACAGGGCATATTTTTGGAAAAAAAAAATTCCATAATGCATCTTTTTGAATACGAGTAAAATCGCAGAACATGTTATTGAAGTTTACTCTATATTTTTTAATAAATACTTTTTAAAATAATGATGTTTAGTTTTTAAATAAGTACTTTTCCTTCAATAATATGATGTTGTTTTTATATTTTTATAATAATAGTACATTGTTTTTCAAAAAAAATAATAATAGTAGATTTTGTGTTTTTTTATGAAGAATATGAATTCTTTTCTAGCGATGACATAAAAAAATGCATCAAATTTGTGTATTGTGAACTATGCCATTACCCATACTATTTTTGAAAAGTTAATGAGACGTTGGGTTCACACAACCAAAAAGAAAGGGAATCAAGAAAGAGAAAGGTAAGGAAAGGAAAGGAATAACTAAGAATTACCCGATGTTTTTTTGGATCTGCTTCTTGCTGTTGGGTTAATTTGATTTTAATTAAAATTCAATTTGTTGCTTGTTTGTTGTATTTTAAACTCTAACTTAATTTCTACGAAAAAAATAAAAATGGAATCCAATTCAAACTCATCTTCAAATTATATCGATAAACCTAAGCAATAGAATCCTATTATATCAAATTTTAAAAAATAAAATTCCGAATAGAATCCTTCAATGGGAACATGGTGAAGAGAATACCTCTTATTAAATCAACCAGTGAAAACCTATAATAATATTCCCAAAATTAAACCCTCAAATAGAATCCTATAAGTCAATCAAATTCAACTCAAAATACAAGTAGAAACCTAAAAAAGAGATCTCTTATTGCCTAATATGGTTTTGATCCAAACATTGCAGATGGAAAGTAGATAAAAAAAATGGAGGATCATGAAAAGTGTGAGAGACTTTAATGAAAGTTGATGAACACGACGTCGGGAAAGGGAATAGAAAGCCCCAGGGGTTGAGGGGTAATGACTTTCAATGATTATGGGTAATTGTAATATTAATTATGGGTAATATATTTTAAGAATTAATGAAAACAAACACAAATAAAGGATGAAATGCCCTTTCTTGTAAACCCCTAAAATAATTACCAGTATAGCCGCTAATATTAACATAATCAAAGGCTCCGGAACAACACACATTATTTAACCAAAGGTAACAAATATGACAATAAACAATGCATTATCACAAAAATTTGTTAAGTTTAAAAAATATTGTTGAACCCAAGTTAATAATACTTCACAGTACTCAAACGTTTTAGAAATAATAAACTGTCTAAGATAGTGAAATTAATTGACTACTTAGTATACTCTTAATTAATGAAGTTTACTTGGGTTTGTGTAAGGAAAACAACTCAATTTACTGAGTAATTAATTAAGTTACGGCTTAGAGTAGGAAATGCTGACCTGTGTTGAGTACTACATAGTTTAATAGATATCAACTCAGTTGTGCTGAGTTAGCCTTTTGTTAAATAAAAGGCTAAGTTATTGACACTTAGAGGAATAAATGACACGTGTGCTACTAACGTCTTCTGTGAGAAACGGAATATACCTTTGATGCTTTTCAGGATAAAAAGAGCTGAAATTTGAGAAGATATTCATGCGGTGCTCACACTCAAAAGGTGTCAGTACGAAATGTTGGAGATTCCTCACTAAAGTCCAAGATAAAAGGAATCCTCTAACATGCGCCGTTTCTCGATGTCTTCGCATGCTACTGCAAACGTTAGAAAGTCAACTAATGACAGAATGCCACATTTCATCTCGTGCGCCTCTCTATCATAACGAATTTCTTGAAGACAAATGAGTTTTTGGCAACGGAATTTTATCGTTCCTCAACGTTCGAAATCTCTATCTCTAAACGTCCTGTAATCTGTCTCCAACGAGAAGATCCGAAAGATTTGAAGAGAAGAGAAATTGAAGAGCTATCAAGACGAGAAGTTTGCTACGGCTACTTCATAAAGCTTCAACTATAAATAGAAGAATGAAGCAGATATTCAGACTTGGTGAATTACCTCTAATTTCTTTAAGAGCTGAAACTCTGCACAAATACTCTCAGCTGCAAGAAATTCCAATTCAAACAATCAGCAAACAACCATTATTTCAATTCGTTTGTAATAAAGAGAATATCACTCATAGATTTAACCTTGTAAAGGATTCAACAGTTTATAACTTGAATTCAGTTCGCAATCTTTTTCAAAAAATCTGAGTGTCAGTTTAGGAAGGGTACCTAAACTGAGTTGAGAGGTAGTTAGAAAGAAAGGTACTTTCAGCAAAAGAGTCTACCCGCTGTAAAGGCTGCTCCGCCTAAGTAAAGAATGAACACTAGTGGATTAAAACTCGAAGAAGGTATCCGGGGACTTGAGGTAGGCTAGAGACCGAACTAGGATAAAACCAGGTGTTGAAGTTCTAAATTTAGCTCTTGCCTTGATCGCGTTAATATCTCATTCATCATTCTTTCTGTTCTATAATTTTTTCTTGAAAAACCAATCCAAGCTGAGTTGAGAACTCAGCACACAATTGAAGATAAATTATGCTAGCAAAGCTGAACAGTTTATAAGTTTTTAGACCCGCTCAGCATAGCTTAACTCAGCACGCATCTAAAAACTGAACTTGGTTAAAAAAATTTTATAAACTCAAAAAGTAACCAAGAACTACATTCACCCCCCTATTGTTGTAAAGAAGTCGTTTAAGGTCCAACAAATATTCACAGTAATGGATATCATATCGAAACTGTGAGAGAATGCATTAAAGAATGTCTTCATATGACAAACATAATTTCAGGAAAGAAAAATATGCTTAAAAAATATTATGTTTTTCCTTTTGTCTTAAACTACACATTTATAAATGTGATTGAGTCCAATTTAACTATAAACCGAAAGTTTATAGAATTGGAAACTTATAAAGTTTGGCATGATCGACTAGGTTTTCCCGGTTCGATAATAGTGAGAAAAATAATAGAAAATGCACATGAACATCCATCGAAGAACATGACGTTTTTTAAAAATAATAATTTATTTTGAAATGTTTGTTCGCAATGAAAATTAGGGGATTTTATGTAATTACATGATTAGTACAAAAATATTAAGTGGCCATGTCATACTTTAAGTTTTACTTTTTTATTTGTACGTTAATATCAAATGGTAATTTTTCAAACCCTAATATCTCTTAATTTCCCTTTCTTTTCCCCTTTCACCCTTCCAATCTCAAATTAACGATGTTGTCATCTTGTTTACTCTTCCTTTGCCTCCTCCTCTCTACCTCCTTCTCTCCATCGTTATCAGTGCTCATGCTCTCCTCCTTTACTCCTGTCATCGTTGTGCTCTTGCTCTCATCCTATTCCACTCTAGCTGCTACCTATGCTCATCCTCTCCTTCTTTACTTATCTCATTGTCGTTGTCACCACTATCGTGATCTCCTCCTGTTAAAGTTGCTGCTTATGCTTTTCCTCCTCTACTCCTCCATTGCCGTTGTTGACCATGCTCTCCTCCTTCGCTATTGCATAAGCAGTTATAAAAGGTTTGACGATTTATGAGCAATTAAGAAAGCTTTGGCGCACTTAGATCTAACAAATGGCTTAGATCTAAGTGCGACAAAGCTTTTAGATCTAATCATGTGTTGAGATCGCTTTTTATCCTGAACCACCTTCTGTTGATCGACCTATTAAGAAACTCATAGTATTGATTTTCAATTTCTTCTAGTTTTCTTTGCTTTTTATAATTGCATGCTACACAGAATCGTTTATGGACTTAGAACTATAAATTAAGTGTCTATTGTATAACTATCTAAGAAATTACAACATTAAGGAGATTATTGAGTCTATAATTAGATTAATTTAAGGCTTCAATAAATATTATTGTTGATTATAAACTAAGTTAACTTTCTCAATTCATTAGCTTTAAGCTAGAAGTTTACTTATATTACCTATTTGTATTTCAATTTTGATCATGTGTATGAGTTCTGTGAGGAGAGATTTTAGTTGAATTTATTAACCTTTTCTTGATGCCTCTTGATGTCCAGTATGCAATTTTACAACAAGAATTTTTTATGTTGATTGTTGTTGTTTTCGATGTTACATATTTGTTTGTGTCGATTGGTGCTTATGTTGTATATGCTAAGCATAAATAAATTTGAGATTATTGACCTGAAATTTATTTTTCAACTTGTTTTTTAAGCTGATTGACTTGAGAATTATTAATCTAAAAAAATTGAAGTTTTGCTGATCTTCAAAAACCACATAATGAAGTTGATGGAAAGGCATGTGTTGTTGTTGGATAAAATAGTCTCATGGATGCCTTAATTCAATAATTGTGTGATTATATTGAAAAACAATTCATCTATTAAGAATAACTCAGTTTGAAGGATGAATTGCATGTTTACATCTAATTGTTGTACTTATCTTACACATTTTAGTAGCTCTGTCTCCGTAATGTACCCATCTTAACCAAAGTAGGAAATAAATTTGATATTGTCAGTCTACCTGAAGTTTTATGTGTTAATATATATATTCTGGTGACAGAAACTGATTGGATAAATAATTATTTTCTAATCCTTTCCAGGTTGAAGGACTCAATGAACTTTGAAATGCACAATAGTCTTTTGATATTAAGTCAGAGCCTGAAACAACAAGAAGGACTTCTAGAGGGAAAAGCTGGTTAAAGTTGAGCCTAAAAGTTCACAGAATTTAAGTCGTGCTCGAAGGACAACAAGAAGAAATGATTACTGAAGTGGGAAAAAGATGAAATAAAACATGTTATCTTACAAGGAACTCGATATATTGTAAATTTTTGTGACTTTTAATGAGCTTTATACTAGGTATAATAGTTTTTATACCAAGTATAACATCTTTTATACCAAGTATAAATTTTTTTATACTAGGTATAACATCTGTTACGATAGGAATATGCTATTTATATGTTAGCAAATTAACATAACAAAAAATAATGAATGCAATATGTATCGAAATAGAAGAGATGTTACCATTGAAGCCAATCTCATAAAATTTCAAAGTGATAAAACTGTTACAATGTACCTGGTATAATGGTAATTATATCTGACATATTAGTCAATATATTTGACATAATAGCTCTTTTACCAAGCATAAGACATTCAAAATATGATTTTTAGTATAAAATTGAGCACAGTGTTCAAAGATGAGAATGTAATAGACCGTATACAAGGTATAACAACTCGTATACCAGGTATAAAACCTGTTATACTAGGTATAACAATTGTTATACCAAGTATAATGTCTTCATAAAATGGTTTGTGTATCGAAATTTAATATAGTGTGAGAATTACTATACCTAAGCCATGAAAAAACAAGAAGAGGGTAAAAAGAGAAAATAGAAACTTAAAAATAGAGGAAAGTGAAAATATTATGATGCTATGGCAAAAACAAAATTATTATGCCCAAACAAGGGATTGGCTTGTATTTCCCTGAAAATTAATTATCAAACCTTCTCAAAATAAGGTTGGAATTGAGTATCCAACATTTTTAGAACGCATACAATGTGACATATGTGGATTATTTCATCCACCATGTGGAACATATAGATATTTTATGGTTTTAGCTGATGCTTCAACTAGATGATCTCATATATGCTTATTATCATCACACAATATGACTTTTACGAGATTAATTGCTTAAATTATTCATTTAAGAGCACAATTTTCTGATTGTACAACTAAGTTAATCCGTATTGATAATGCTAGAGAATTTACATCCCAAAATTTTAATGATTTTTCTATGTCAATTGGAATAAAATTTGAACACCCGGTACCTTATGTTCACATTCAAAATGACCTACAAAAATCATTTATTATGCATTTGCAACTAGTTGCGCAATCATTGACTATGTGAAAAAATCTACCCACATCGGTAAAGGGATATGCAATATGGCATGCATCATCGCATATTTATTTGAGACCAACAAGCTATCACGATTATTCTGCCAATAATTAACTTTTGGTTATAAGCCTAATATTTCTCATCTAAGAGTTTTTTGTTGTGTAGTATATGTGTCAATTTCTCAACAACAATGGATTAAAATGGGCCTTTGTTGAACCCAACTTAATAGTACCTCACAGTAGTTAAAAAGTTTTGGAAATAACAAACTATCTAGGATAGTGAAATTAATTAAGTACTAAGTTAACTCTTAATTAAATAAGTTTACTTGAGTTTGTTCAAGAAAAAACAACTCAGATTATTGAGTTTTAATAAAGTTATCGCTTAGAGTAAGAAAAACTGAGTGAGGCTGAGTATTACGTAGTTTATATGATATAGACTCAACGAAGCCGAGTAGCTTTTATTTATTACAAGCCGAGTTCTTCGACACTTGGAAATATTATGACACACGTGTGTTTAAAGCTGTTTGTGAGATTCCTTTGATACTTTTTAGGTAAAAAGCGCTGAAATTAAAGAAGATATTCATGTAATCCTCACAACCAAAAGGTGTTAGTACGGAATGTTGGAGATTCCTCGCTAGCGTCCAAGGAAAATGTCATCTTCTAAAATGCGTCATTTTTCCAATGTCTCTGCGCTCCTTTGTAATGTCAGTAACTAGACAAATCACAAGCTTCCATGTTACATCTCGCGTGCCTTTCTATCAGAATGTAATTTCTTGAAGAAATGAGTTTTTAATGCAACAAAGATTAACGGTTTAATCTCATACTTCAACACTCATATTCTCTATCTCTAAACTTCCTGGAATTTGTTTCAAACCGGCAAATTCGAAAGCTATGAAGAGAAGAGAAATTGACGATCAAGTCAGGACAAGAAATTTGCAACGGCTACTTCCAACTCTTCCAATTATAAATGGAAGACTGAAGAAGACGTTCAAACTTGATGAATCACCTCGAATTTCTTAAGAGCTACTGTCAAATTATTGTCAACATTCAAAAATTCCAAACTCAAGCATTCCAAATCAAACGCTCATCTTTCCAATCAGTTTGTAATAGAGAGATATCATATTAGATTTAACATTGTAAAAGGATTTAATAAGTTTTATAAGTTGAAATCCATATTTTGCAAACTTTCTATTCAAATCTGAGTGATAGTTTAGGAAGGGTACCTAAATTGTGGTTGAGTGGTAGTCAGAAAGAAAGGTACTTTACTGTAAAGGCTTCTCCGCCTAAGGAAAGAAAGAAACATTAGTGGATTAAAGCTTGGAAAGGAATCTGGGGACTAGAGGTAGGCTCGGGGCTGAACCAGGATAAAATCCCAGGTGCTAACCTTCTTATACCTTGTCGATGTCTTTATAGTGTCTTTGCTCATTCATCATCTCTCTATTTATAAGTTTCGCTTGAACAACCAATCGAAGTTGAGTAAAGTACTCAGCATAGATTGAAGATATACTAGTTCAGCAAAGCTGAGTAGTTTATAGTTTTTGGACCAGCTTATAGCATAGGTTACAAAGCACGCAACTAAGAACTGAACTTGGAAATTTTTTTTATAAATATGAAAATTAACCAAGTAAATGCATTTACGCCCCCCCCCCCTCTTCTCAATTATATAAGCTAACGCGGACCAACAAGTTGTATCAGAGCGAGTGTTCAAATTCTAGACTCACTGTCTAAGTGTTAAAGATCCAAATGGCTTACAATAACTATAGTTTCGACTTAGGGAAGAAAACACTCCTTAAAGAAGGAATGTTTGTGACCAAGCACTACTATTTAATGGCCAATACTATATGTTTTGGAAAAATCGTGTGAAAATCTTCATTCAATCATAGAGCATGTAAGCATGGCCAACGATAGATTTTGGCCCCAGAATTCCCACAATAGTGCTGAATGGGGAGCGTATTCCACTTGGTCCAGAAGATTAGGATGATGATGATGACTTGAGGCTTCTCGAAGAGAATGCAGCAACCATTAATTACTTACATTGTGTGATAGATCTTACAAAGTTTAATAGGGTCTTGGAGTGCGAGACAATGCAAGAATCTAGAGGAAGCTGGAGATCGCCTACGAGGGGACTAACAAGGTTAAGGAGTCGAAGATCAACCTCATGCTTCGAGAATATGAGTTGTTCTAGATGGGCGCCAGCGGGGGTATTCAATCCATGAATATGAGGTTCATTAACATCATTAATGAACTAAAGAGATTATGCAAAGAATTCATCTAAGAGGACATGGTGAAGAAGATTCTCAGAGTTTTGATTGTTAAGTAAGATGCCAAGAAGAGCGCCATCAAAGAGGCTCATGATCTAAAGACCTACAACTATGATGAGTTGATAGGCACCTTGCTGACTCAGAAAATGTCCTTGAGGAAATATAATGATGACTCCAAAAGGAGTAAAGGCTAGGAGAAAGAGGGTAGAGCCATTGTCTTGAAAGCTGGCTCATCTGAGGAATCATTCAACAATGATTCAGATGAGAAGATGGAACTTCTGACGAGGTGATTTAAGCACTTCATGAAGAAGGATGGGAAATTCAATAAGAAGAAGTTTCTCAGCAAAACCAAGCAAACTCAGCACCGGTGTGGAGCAGAGGAGGGACCCAAGAAGGAGCACAGCAAGGAAATCAAATATTTTGGTTGTAGGGAGAAGGGTCATATTCAATCCTCCTATCCTAAAACCAAAAAGAACAGATTCAAGAAAAGGTTCGCAAGGAAAAATGAGGTACTTGCTGCCACATGGAACAACTTGGAAGAATCTTCATCATTAGATGAAGAAGCAACCAATTCCACCAACCTCTTCTTAATGGAGATTGAGATTGAAAGGGGCGAGAGCTTAGAATCTTCTTTCAATAGCAATTCATCTATTGCTGACTCTGAAGTTGAGCAAAAAAAAGGGAAGAATGCACAAACTAAGGTACATCCTGAAATCCCTTTGTCAATAGAAGAGTTCGCCCATGTACTCCTTAATGTGATGAAGTTAACTAATAAGTCTGGAAAAAACATCAAAGACCTAATGAGGAGAAGTGAAGATTAGGAAGATATAATTGCTTCCTTATCTCTTGATATCCGCTTTCTTCAAAATTAAGTTGAATATCATGAATGTCATAATAACAAGCTCACTAAGCAATTAGAATAGTTGACTGTTGAGATAACAACTTTAAAAAAGTAACTGGTTCCTCCTCCAGCCAATAGTCCATCTTCAAGTAACCAAACTCGCAATTCTAAAAGGAAGAATTCCTCTAAAAAGAAGAAAGCGAGCCAGCCCAAAATAAAAGCGGTGTGTGGCTTTTATGGAAAAGCTAAACATGCCACACTAATGTGTAAGTATAAAAATGGTTATAATGATGAGTATGACTGGTATAATCTAAGCACTGCTAATAAGGGAGGAACCAACTCAAAAGCATGGGTACCTTTGCAAGTAAGCTTAAGATCTGCTGATGACACTAGAATGTGTTATTTGGATAGAGGATTCTCTAGGCATATAATGGGAGATGAAAGCCAGTTCATCTCATTGGAGCGTAAAAGAAATGGGAGTGTCAGCTTTGGAGATAAACAAAAAGGGAAGATTGTTGGATGCGGCACTATTGGTGTTTCTCCTTCAATCGAAAAGGTGTCTCTTGTCTAATGACTAAAGTTCAACTTTCTAAGCATAGCTCAGCTTTGTGACAAAGCAGGAAGGTTACATTCAACTCAGTAGGCTGCTCAATTACTGATTGTAAGACTATCTAAACTATACTCTTTGCAACTAGAATTAATGTGTATATGATTGATTTACCCCCAAGCTCCACTAATGTTTATCTTGTATCTAAGGAGGATAATTCATGGCTTTGGCATAGAAGGTTGGGTTATATAAATATTAACATTCTATCCAAATCAGCCAAAAAGCAATTAGTTATGGGTTTACTAGTATCAACTTTGAGATAGATAGTCTATGCTCAACTTGCCAGCTTCATATGCAAGTTAAAAAGTCATTTAGGTCTATAAACAATGTAGTAACTAAGAATTGGAGCTCCTCCACCTTGATCTCTTTGGTCTTGTTCAAAGTATGAGCATGGGTGGAAAAAGAATCTCATTAGTGGTTGTGGATGACTTTACGAGATTCACTTGGGCAGTCTTGCTGAGTATTAAAGATGAAACCTTTGAGTATTTTTCAAACTCAGTAATCGGATAATGAATGAAATTGGAACTAAAATTAGTAGAATCTGAAATGATAATGGATGTGAATTCGAGTAGTTTCATTTCGAAGAATTATGTTCAGCGCATGATATTAACCACAACTTTTCTACTCCTTATACTCCTCAACAAAATGGGGTTGTAGAAAGGAAGAACAGAACCATAGTTGAAATGGCTCGATCTATGTTGAGTGATAACAATCTACCAAAGTACTTTTGGGGAGAAGTTGTTAGCATAGCCGGTTATATCTTGAATCGGGTTTTAATTTTCCCTATTCCTGAAAAGACACCCTATGAGTTTTGGTGAGGGCGCAAGCCTAAGATTAGTCATCTCAGATCATTTGGTTGTAGGTGCTTCATTCTAAACACCAAGGAGCAGCTAGGTAAGTTTGATCCAAAGGCTGATGAAGGTATCTTTCTAGGTTACTCGACTAATAGTAGGGCATATATAACATATGTTAAGAGAATCAGCGTATTAGAGGAGTCTATGCATGTAGATTTCGATGAAACTAATAATGCAGATAGATGACCATTTGATTGACAAAGGAGTAAACTAGTAAAAAAATTATCTCAACATGCCACTGGGTGCTTCCGAACCCAGCACAAGACCTATAAATTAAGGAAGTTAAGGCTGACAAAGATCTTTCAATCAACTTCAAAGAAGTAGAAAATCAACCTCAGCCTCAACCCCTAGTGTAGAGACTCCCGTTGTAGATCCGAGTCTTCTAAGAGAGACTAGAACTTGTCGCGATCACCCACTTGAAATTATTGTAGATGATGTTTATAATCCAGTAATGACACGAGGTTAGCTCAGCAGGATGATAAGTCATCGAACTTTCATCTCAATGATTGAATCCAAGAAGTTTGAAGATGCAGAAGGAGATGATTATTGGATGATCATGGTGCAAGATGAATTGGATTAGTTCAAGCACAATGATGTTTGGGATCTAGTTCTTAAGCTTAAAGGAAAATCAATCATCATCACCAAATGAGTTTTCAAGAACAAGCTTGAAGCGATTAGGATCCTCTATGCTTTTTCATCTCATATGAACTTCAAGTTGTTTCAAATGGATGTAAAAAGTGCACTCCTAAATGGCTTCATTCATGAGGAAGTATATGCCAGCCTCCGGGCTTTGAAGATCCGAAGAATCCTGAGTATGTCTTCAAACTGAAGAAAGCTCTCTACGGATTGAAGCAAGCTCCTAGAACTTGGTATGAAAGGTTGACCAATTTCCTAATCAGCAAAGGCTATGAAAGTGGAGAAGCATATAAAACTCTGTTTATCAAGTGAAAGAAAGGAGATGCGTTGCTTGTCCAAATTTATGTGGATGACATCATATTTGGAGCAACCGATGAGAAGCTTTGCAAGGAGTTCAGTAAGCAAATGAAGAGTGAATTTGAAATGTCAATGATGGGAGAGCTCAACTTTTTCCTCCGACTACAAATCAAGTAAAGTGAAGATGGAATCTTCATCAATCAAGCTAAATATGCCAAAGAAGTCCTTAAGAAGTTTGACATGGAGCATTCAAAGCCAATGTCCACTCCCATTGCCACTTATACAATCTTGAGTAAGGATGAAACTGGTAAGCTTGTTGACAACGAGTTCTAAATAGATTTTATTGGTTCTCTAATTTACTTAATAGCTAGTAGGCCTTATATTCAATATATTATGTGATATTGCACACTTTACCAAGCTAACCCTAGAGAATCTCACTTAACAATTATTAAGAGAATTCTCCAGTACTTGCAAGGTTCAATTGATGCATGTTTGTGGTATCCCAACAACTTAGATTTCACTCCTAGAGGATTCACAAATGCAGATTATGGCAAAGGAAAGCTCAATGGGAAAACACCATAGGAGAATGCCATTTCTTTAGAGAATGTCATGTCTCATGGTATAGCAAGAAGCAAACTTCTATTGCGCTTAGCACAACTGCTATGGATTAAGCAACAACTAAAGGATTGTGGTATAAAGTCAAAAATGCCTTGAAGTTATGTATGACAACAAGAGCGCAATTGATCTATCCAAAAATTCAGTTCAAAATGGCAGGATGAAGCATGTCAATATAAGAAAACACTTCATAAGGAATCATGTGCTAAGGGGAGATGTCAAACTAGAGTATGTTCCTTCAGAAAAATAGCGAGCTGACATGTTTACCAAACCATTAGCAAATGATCATTTCAATGTTCTCAGGAAGCTAATGGGAATGGCGAACCCCATGTGAATAAAAATTCAAGAAAAATTGATAAGTGTTGAAAATCTAGTCTCAAATCAACCGAATGAGGTAACATGTTATTAACCCCATTAACTTTTTACGGTAACGCTATGAGTTCAGTTTCGCGGTTAAAACTCAAAAGCTACTTTATTGAAAGAATGTTTTGAATTGGAACTGTCTAAAATCAAAACTCACCGGTTTACTAAGTTTGTTAAATCCTTATTCATCTCACCATTTAAACTTGATCTTGGTTTGACACAGCGCCACGTATTATCTTGTAATTGAAGAGCCTATACAAGAGGTAATTTGCTGGAGAGAGAAAGTTACATACAATTTCGAATTCTCAAGCAATTTTTTACTAAGAACCCTAATCTCTCTTCTCTCAATTTCTCTCAACCTACAAATGGCAAAGACCAAGAAAACCCTCATTCTTCAATGCAATTCGAAGGAGAGCCTGTTTATGCACAAAGATGGCACAGCTAAGAAGGTTGTCTTAACCCATGGAACCGGACTGGCTTGAAGATCAAGATTTTGGACTAATATTTGAAGTAGACTATGATGTATTCTTGAAGAACAAAACCATGCATAGAGTTATCAAGCAACGAAACCTCAGCCAATTTCTCCTGTTAGACGGTCCTACCATCAAGGAGTTGATTAGGAAGTTTTATGCTAATCTCTACTCCATTCAAGGCTTTAATGATGTTTTGAGTGTGGAAATCAACAACGTCTCCTATTTGATTTCCACTAAGTTGATTAGTAGTCCTCTCAATATGCCCTTGAAAGGGACCAAGTTGAAGAGAAACAAAGATAAAGAATAAGTGGTTGTCCCTAAAGATTGGGAACTCCCTGCAGACTATGGATTTAGAAAAATATCTGCACCTGGGATGAGCTAGGAGGCAAGGGCTTACCATGAATTGTTGGTGAAGCTGATTCTCCCTTAGTGAGATGCCTCAACAACTGCACTTACTTCGAGAGGTGCGTAGTCTACCATATGGTAAAAGGTAAGCAACTCAATTGGCCAGTGATGATTCTTCATCACTTGACCAATGTTACTAACGTCTACCATAATGGGTATCTAATTACTATCCTCATGAAAGTTGTGAGGATTGATATCTCGAGCTTTATTGATAAACCGGGAGAGATTGTGGTCCCGTTGATGAAATCCTTGGACTTCAACCACTTTAGTAAGTTGAATAACAAGCAACTCCACACCAGATACACCAAAATCCAGGATGTGAAGCTAAAGAAGGAAAGAGTGGAACCAACTATGTTTCTTGCAAATGTGCTCAAGGATTTGTGGTGGATTATGAAGGTTCGAGTGAAGAAACTACAGATGATGTTCCTCTTTCATCTCAATTTGATCAAGTTTCAACAGCTTCTTGTCCCACCTCTCCAAAAGCCAAAGCTAGGGCTTAGAGAGTGAGAGCTAGCCAGCAAAAGCAAGGGCAGGAAATATGTCTGCCCAAACCCATGCTAAAGGGAGAAATAAGCTGAAGCTTAAAACTCACGCTTAAAGGGAAGCTAAATTATTGCAAAAGGAAGAAGAAGAAGAGGATGCAAGGGAGAAAAATGAGAGCCTGCGCGAAAAGAAGTGCAAAATTGAAGAGGTTAGTTAAGCAGCTGTCCAAGGAAACTCCAAGAAAAGCAAAGAGGACCTTGAAACTATCAATCCTGGAGCTTCCAATGAAGTGGAAGCCGTTATCTCTAAGGTTAGAGGCATTCAAAGAAAGAGAACTTCCAAATCTCGCTCAAAAAGAAATGTTCAGATTGTGAACAATGAGGAGGATGACGATGATTTGGAGGTCATCAACTAGGAAGAATCTTCTCTTCCTGGGAAAAACATCCAAAGCCCCCTTCACACTTAGCAAACTAAGACTCTTCCATCTCAAATTGAGTTACCTAAGGCTAACCCATCCTTGAGTCAAAAAGCCAATCAACAAGTACATCAAAATCCTTCCTTCATCTCTTTAATAAATCCTTCACAAACTCCATCTGTAAATCTTGACCATCCCTCTTTTGTACATTCCCAAATACCAACTTTTACAGTAAATTCTCATTCCAAAAATCCTTCTTTTATAAATTCTCCAAGAAATTCACCTACTCATATATCTTCCTCTCCTAATAATTCCTAAGAAAACACCACCCATTCTTCACCACCTCCAAATACTGAAACATCAAACATTTCTTCTCCTATTAAGTCTAAACAGATCTCCACTTCTACTCAAACTGTACAAAATACATCTACACATACCCTTTCTTCAAAATCAACCTCTACCCCCTATAATCCCTCTGATTAGAGAAGTTCATGAAGCTAAGAACTCTGCTCAGCAAGGATAATCAAGTAAGGAAGTTGCCAAGGTAAATATTATAACTGATGAAGCAACTCTCTCCAGCAGCAAGCCAGTCTAATTAGCTTAGATTAAGGAGTTGGCCTGGAAGAAATTCGCAACTCTCCAAACTGATGCTAAATTAGATGGTGCAGTAATCCAAGTGCTACTAATACAAGAATTGATGGACTTGTCAGCGAAGAAAAAGGTAAAGCTTCCTAAGTTTGATGAACACTCCAGCATCCCCTTTGAATCAATCTATTTTGAAGAGTTTGAGAAGATTCTCAAGGAAGCTTGTACACCATAAGAAATCATCTAGCAAAGGAAAGAGCAAAGAGCCTCATGGACAAGATGGCTCTAATCTTAACCGGGATGACTGACTCTGCAACTCAACTCAATGCAGCCATCTCTTTTATCCCAACTTCTATTGTCATTGCAAACACATTGGTAGGAGAAGTGAAAGGTAGTATAGATGTTGTTGCGAGCTAAGTAGTTTGAATGCCACCTTGGCAACTCAAACTACGTAGTTTCACAAGTTTGGTGAGGAGTATGCCAAAATAAAGATAAGTACCGATAACAAGATCAACGAGTTATTTGGTGTCAATAAGGCTCGTGCACAACATGTGCGAGTTGATGGAGAAGATGTTCAAGCTAATGGTCAACTATGACAAAAAGGTTAATCGAGTCATAAGAACAATTGAAGATGTTGCTAAGAAAATGGAAAAACCCATGCTAAACTTGGATGCGCTTGGAGATAAGCTTGACTTGGCCTGCAAACTCATCAATGACAATACTGATGATTTAGTGAAGAAAGCGCAAAAAGCCTTACTAAAAGTAATGGGCAAACTATTTCCTAAACCTACTGAGCCTCTTAACCCTGATAATGTTCTCTCAATGCACTGGAAGCTAAATGCCCTAAAGGATCATCTTCATGATATTCAACTTAATGTAGACCAACTAGTGATTACTAGTATGTATGATGCAAGGGATATTGAGTTCACAGATAAGTCTATGAACATCATGTGCCCAAGGATCGTTGATATGGAAATAAAGCTGAAGATAGCTCTATCTGCATCAGGTTTCAGAGGTCTCTCGCAGTGCTTTCAATAGTTTTCTTACCAAGGCTTCGACCAAATTGCTCATCTCACCAGGTGTCATCACTTACTTCTGCAAGAGCTTAATGATCAAGACATCCTTTCGCTGAAGGGAAAGGAGCAACTGGAGCAAGAAATCTCACCATCCATTCTTGGTAAGCAAGAGTACTTTCAGTCTGCTCTCGACTCCTTTAATTTATGTCTTGAACAAATGGTTAAGACGCATATATCAAAGGGGGAGAAAGTAGTTGAAGATGCTTAAAGGATGACTCAATAGTACAGATCAACAATTTTTACAAGCCCTCAACATCCTCAACAACAACAACATCAACAACGCTATCAATATTATCCCAAAAGTGACGGATCTACTTCTTCTCAACAGAAGCACACCAATAGATAGTTTTAGAATAGGAATAGAAAAACTTGTAATAGTGTTGTAGTTTGTAATTACTTAGTATTGGACACAATTTTTGTACTAAGTTATTTTATCAATGAAAAATATTACAAGTTTATTCCATCAAAGTTAAGAGTATCTTAACTTGTCATATATGCTACTTTATTTATGCATATAAACTGTTGCAGGAATTAACTAAGACCAATCTCAAGGAGAAGCTGAGTAAGACAAAGTCCCAAGATTAAAGAAATTCCTCTAAGTATGGGGGAGTTATGCTGACTGAAGAGAATCTACTCATCATGGGGGAGTCTATACTGACTAAGGAGTTCACTAAGCATGGGGGAGTCTTAAATCATCTATTAGGTATCTCTATATATATAAACTATTTATTTAATTATTTTTTTCCACTACCCAGTTTGTTATCTGTTCGAAAACGGGGGAGATTATTGAACCGAAGTTAATAGTATTTCTCACATTACTTAAAATATTTTGGAAATAACAAACAGTTTAGGATAGTGAAATTAATTATGTATTAATTACACTCTTAATTAAACAAGTTTACTTGAGTTTGTTTAAGGAAAAATAACTCAGTTTACTAAGTTTTAATTAAGTTATGGCTAGAGTAAGAAAAGATGAGTGAGGTTGAGTATTACGTAGTTTATATGATATAGACTCAACGAAGCTGAGTAGCTTTTATTTATTAAAAGCTGAGTTCTTTAACACTTGGAAAAATTATTACACATGTGGGTTTAACGTTGTCTATGAGACACAGAATATTTCTTTGATGCTTTTTAGGTAAAAAGCATTGAAATTAAAGAAGATATTCATGTGGTCCTCATAACCAAAAGGTTTCAATACATAATGTTGGAGATTCCTCACTAGCGTCTAAGGCAAAAGGCATCTTTTGTTATGTGTCGTTTTTTCAATTTCTCTACACTCCTCTGCAACGTCAACAACTAGAAAAATCACAAGCTTCCACATTGTATCTCACGTGCCTCTCTATCAGAACAGAATTGCTTGAAGTATGCAACAAAGATTAACGGTTTAATCTCATGCTTCAACGTTCATATTCTCTGTCTCTAAACATCTCGGAATTTGTTTCAAACGGGTAAATTTGAAAGTTGTGAAGAGAAGAGAAATTGAAGATCAAGTCAGGATGAGAAGTTTGCAACGGCTACTTCCAACTCTTCAAAGTATAAATAGAAGACTGAAGAAGACATTCAAACTTGGTGAATCACCTCGAATTTCTTAATAGTCGAAAGACTGCCAAATTATTCTCAGCATTCAGAAATTCCAAAATCAAGCAATCTAAAGCAAACGCTCATCTTTCCAATCAGTTTGTAATAGAGATATATCATATTAGATTTAACATTGTAAAAGGATTCAACGAGTTTTATAAGTTCAAATCCTTACTTTGCAAACTTTCGATTCAAATCTGAGTGACATTTTAAGTTGGATAACTAAACTATGGTTCAGTGGTAGTTAGAAAGAAATGTACTTCTGTAATCTCCTCTACCCGCTGTAAAGGCTTCTTTGTCTAAGGAAAGAAACACTAGTAGATTAAAGCTCGGAAGGGAATCTGGGGACTAAGGGTAGGCTCGAGACCAAACCAGTATAAAATCTCAAGTGTTAACCTTCTTATTCCTTGTTGATGTCTTAATAGTGTTTTTGCTCATTCATCATCTCTCTATTTATAAGTTTCGCTTGAAAAACCAATCAAAGTTAAGCAAAGTACTCAACACAAATTGAAGATAAACTAGTTCAACAAAGCTGAGTACTTGATAGTTTTTAGACCAGCTCACAGCATAAGTTACTCAGCACGCATCTAAGAACTGAACTTGGAAGCAATTATTATAAATCTTAAACTTAACCAAGTAAATGCATTCACTCCCCCTGTCCTGCTCAGTTATTTTAGCTAATGCGGATTAACAGTCTTTAAAGAAGATTAGGAATTTATGTTATCTATGAATCTCCTTTGATAATTTAAATCTTGAGCCATTAACAAGAGACATGTATACTACACATTTTGCTAGTTGTCATTTTGATGAAAATACATTTTCAAAATTTAAAGGAGAAAAGAAAAGTCCAATTTTGGAAAAAGAAATCACTTGAAATACTTCACTCTTTCTCATATGGATCCTAAATCAAAGAAATCTAAACTAGAAGTTCAAAAGATAATACATCATAAAATTTAGCAAATCGGTTGTTTGATGCTCTTGTTGATCCAAAGCGTGTAACAAAGTCACACATTTTAGCAGTAAATGTGCCATTACGTATTGAAATTCCTAAAAAATAAACTAATAATAAAACTTTAACACTCTAGAAGCGTGGATGATCAATTGGTTCAAATGATAAAAATTCTCGACAAAGGAAGGATATCAATCATAAGGATGATCATATTAAGGATAAATGTACTAGTATAAATACATTTACTAAAGAAGTATAAGCACTTGAAGCATAAGCAAATCAAGAAATCAAATAAATTATATTAGTGTCGAAAAAAGATGAAATCTAGAAAAAATGATTGTTGATCCTATTTTTGCATATATTGTGCAATGAATATTGAGAATGAAATTATGGATCACGAACCACAATATGTTCATGAATGTAAGGACAAAAGTGATTATCTAAAATGGGAAGATGCAATTCAAGCAGAATAAAATTCTCTTAATAAATGCAAAGTTTCTGGTTTAATAATTCGAACACCACAAGGTATTAAACATGTGGGATACAGATGGGTTTATGTGAGAAAGAGAAATGAGAAAAACTAATTTTGAGAGATATAAGGCAAGACTTATTGCACAAGGTTTTTCTCATAGACCTAAGATTGATTAGTTTAACAGTGTAACAAAATTTGCAAATGAATTTAATGGATGTTGTTACAATACACCTAATAAATGTATAATTACACTTATTATCACATTAATTTCACATATTAAACACTATAGTTTTAGTCATTTTTATACTTCATATAAAAGATTTCACGTGGTATGTAGTTGGTTTTTATGCAAATGTAGATTCCAGGTAAATCTTGGGAGAAAAATGATCTAAAGTGGAATTCTATGAAAAAAGAGTGAAAAAGGTGCAAAAAGATGTGTGGAACTTAAAGATTTGGCTTAGGATCGAAGCTGTTGAAGATCGGTGAAATTACAAGAAGATTTCTGAGTAAAACTCAATTCACGGTTGCGAAAATCATTCGCGATCGTGACTTGTTTACTTCAGAAACAGAAGTCTGCCAATCAAAGATTCACGGTCGTGATATGTGTATCGCGGTCGCAACTTGGACGGTTTTCTGGTATTATCTTCTTAACCAACAACTACCAAATAAGCATGATCAATCGCCATCAACCACCATCAACTACCAACGAACAGACGCCTATCAGGAGTCAACCAATCATGAAAAGGTGCTTATCCATTATGGATTATATCAAAGCTTCTCAACCAATCATGATGAAAAGATGCAATCTTTCACCAATGGACACAACCCTTCGTTTGGATAGACATAACCCTTCGAACTCTATAAATAGGGCTCCATTCCATCACAATTTCGTAGCATTGGATATGTGCAGATAAAGAGTTACATATAGTGTGTGTGTGTGTGTGTGTGTGTGTGTAGATAGATTCGCTACGTTCTTAAGTGTTAGCGAGAAAATGTTTAAGTGATTCAAATCCTTGTTTCGATCACTAGATTTCTCTATATTCTTGAGCGATTGTTGTATAAGTGTACTTGCAAATCACTTATCAATAAAAGTTTTCGTTCTTCAATATTCGTTTGTTC
>CATIWQ010659680.1:0-12857 GCA_949673415.1 Euphorbia schlechtendalii
GCAATTAATACCCTATTTTCTATATAAATAACCACTTTTCCTAGTTTGTTTTCACAATAACTCTTTTTCACAAACTCAATCCTTTGCAAAAGCAAGTTTTCTCTGTTTTCCAAATCAAACACAATTCTTTCTTTCTTGAATTCAATGGCTCCTAAGAAGTCTATAGCAACTAAAGGGAAGAACAAGTTGGTCAACCAACAAAATAAGTATGGATGCCCTTTTCCAATCTATAGTGAGGAAGAAGTTGAAAGATACTTGAGAATCAAGAACTTCGATTTTCACGGTACGCTTTTCTATGATCCTACTTTTTCTATCGATGCTGGGATTCATGCAGAAGTAGAGGAGTATGTTTCACTGTTTGGATTGGAGAAGTTTGTGAATATGCATTTTCCTTTTATCAAGGAATGGGTCCTCGAATTCTTGGTTACTGTTTCGGAAGATGGGAACTTTATGAAAAGGAAATTCAGGAATGGGGGAGAAGAATATAAGTTCACTTTTATGGATTTAATCAGATGGTTCGGTTTTGGAGGAAAGTATGAGAAGATTGAAAAGGATGAAGATTATGATTTAATGAATATTTGGACTGAGTTAACGGGGATTGGATCGATACGATGTCAAAAACTCCTCCAACAAGATTATTAGGAGCAATAGTCTTCTATACCTTCACAAGTTTATTTCTCAAAGTCTTTTCTTCCGATATAAAACTACTAAAGTGTCGATGAAAAACATGGTAATATTAGAGTGAAAAATTATGGCCAAAGTCTTTTATGTATATTTTAGAGTCCATCACTAGTTTGACTACACATAAAAAGGCTAGAGTTGGAGGTGCAAATACGATTTGCGGGATTATTTTGGGTTCAAAGAACCAACTACCATATCAATATAGTCCAAGAGAGAAATTTAACTTTTTGGAAGGAGTATATATGAAGAGAGTAGGATTGGTCAAAGAAGATGACTGAAAATTTATGTTTCTACCATATGGAGTAAGGGTAGGGAAGCTTAGACCGACAGATGGACCTACTTCTCGAGAAAACCAACAAGATGAAGATGTTGAAGAAGTTCAATTCGAAAGTAGTGATTCAAGATAAGTCTTCGAAAGTACACATGATACTTGGCGAGGAAAGTTCGTGAAAGATGTCGACCAAGCATGCCTAGACATTACCTCCATACAACAAGATGTTCGTCAACTAATGAAATCCAACATTTCATTGAACTGCAAGTTGAATACATACTTCAGAATGAAAAATTTGGATATCTCGCCGAGTCCTCCAGATTCAAGTTCAGAAGATTAAGCAGGTTCAATTTCTTTCTTTTATTTTCTTTTCATTTGTGTGATTAGTTTAGTTTAGATTTTCAATTTTTTAATAAAGTCTTCCACAATGAGGACATTGTGTTCTTTAGTGTGGGGGGCATTTGTAAAATCCCAAAAATTAAAAAAAAATTAAATAAAATGAAAAAATTAAAGAATTTGAAATTTTTTTTGATTTTTTTGTTATTTATACATTATCCATACCTAAACTATACTAACATGTGTTCCAAGGTTATTGTGAGTGTTAGGCATTTCAAGTTTCATGTTAGTTCATATTTTGAATTAAATGTTTCGAGTATGACCACATGTTGAGAGTGTGAGCGTTTTCGCACAACATTTTGCATTTAGCAAGGATGAGTTGTGAGCAATATTCAAAATCAACATTCCAAGTAAGTTTCAATATACATTTCAATGCAACATGAATTAGTATAAGTTATATAGTTTTAGTTAAATGCTACCGATAAGTTTGAGTGGAGTAATATCTAGTAGTGTTCTTACAATGAGTTTTATATGCTATTCTCGAATAGGTCCTATAAGTATTGAGTGTGTTTCAAGTGTTGGGAAACTATAACCATAATACTTTGAAAGTAATCAATAAAGGATGAGGGTATTAAGAGTAAAAAATCAAAAGAAAGAGAAGATAACCAATGAGTTATGCAAAAGGTGAGGATGGTATGGAGCAGAAATTGCAACCATTCAATAAGTGAAAAAACAAAAGTAGCATAGCATGAAAAATAGGTGCAAAGTACAAAGTAATTGAAAAAACATATGCTTAAAATAAAAAATGAGAGAAAGTGGTATAAGCATAAAATGCAACCACTAAAAAAAGGTGAGAGTGGTATGGAGCATAAAATGCAACCAATAAGAGTGTTTTTAGCATCCTAGGTTACTTAAAAATGCCTTGACATTAAACTTTCCAAAGTGTGCTCCTTTTGTCCTTTATACTTTATACTATACTTGAGAGAAGGTAATATTCAAGTAAGCATATAACACTTATATGAAGAAGCAATTTAGTTGACCCTTAATTAAGAGCAAAGGTATGCAACTAGACTATATAAATTTCACATTACCAATTTGTGGGAAATTTCGAACCTTTACTTGAATCTTATGCAACATGGGAACTATAATAGTCTTTCACCAAATGAGGTACGAACTTGAATACTAATTTATACACTTCTGTTGCTTTTACCTTGAGGACAAGGCAAAAGTTAAGTGTGGGGGTGTGATAAGTGTATAATTACACTTATTATCATGACATTTTCAATCTAAAACGATATGGCTTTATTTCATTTTATACTTCATATAAAAGATTTCACGTGGTATGTAGTTGTTTTTTATGAAAATGCAGAAACTAGGTAAATCTTGGAAGTAAAATGAATAAATGTGGAATTCTATGGAAAAAGAGTGAAAAAGGAGCAAAAGATGCATGGAACTTAAGGAATTGGCAAAGGATCGAAGATGTCAAATATCGGTAGAAATCGTAAAAGAGGAATCATGTGAAAAAGGCATGTCACGATCGTGACATGTAAATCGCGGTCGTGACTTTTTAACCTTCACAATAGAAAGTTGCCAACAAAGTATTCACGGTTGCGACATACATTTCACGGTCACGACCTTGACGATTTTTGGTTAACTCTTCTCTTCTGTCAACCGCCGGATAAGAACGATCAACCGCCAACCAAAAAGACACCTTTTAGAAGTCAAGTAGTCATGAAAAGGTGCCTTTCCATTGTGGATGAGGAAGAATCTTTGCATCCAATCGTATTGAAGTGATGCAACTCTTCACCAATGGACATGACTCTTTGTTTGGATAGAGGCAACCCTTCATACTATATAAATAGGGTTTAAACTCAACCAATTTCGTGGGTGGTGTTGTGTAGAAAAGTAGTGCATAGTATGTGCATAGATAGAGAGTAGATATTATATAGATTTGGCTAGATCAAAGTTATAGCGAGAAAAATGTATAAGTGATTAGATTCTTATTTTGATCACTATATTTCTACACAAATTCGAGCGTTTGTTGTATGAGTGTAATTGAAAAACACTTATCAATAAAATTTTCATTCTTCAACCTTCTTTTATTTGAGATTTACAAAGAATAGCATCCTAGTGGAGGTTATGTACAAGTTGAGACCGAATTCAAAGTAGACGTAGGAATTGCAAGAATTGACGACTCCCATTAAAGAGTGGTTATGGTTTGATCAACTATAGCTTTCACTTGATACCTTACAACTTTACTTTGTTTTCTGCTTATACTTTCTATTTCGAAGTTTATGATATGTCTATGTGTCATAATGAGTATTTCATCCTGCATCTCTTATATTAATTAAGTTATATGCTTTCGAGTTAACTTTAAGAGTGATTTTGGGGTTAACAAGATTGTGTATGATCATTGGATCTGTGATTATAACGCTGTTTAGTGTGCCAATATTTTTGGACTGGTAACTTGCTAAATATGGCTATGTGAGAGTGACCCGTACTAAGTATAGTAATATTGTTATCCATGTTCTTACAAGTGTCATAATTCGTTTACCCTAGATCTAGAAAAGTCATCTCATGTGTTGCTCCACGGTGAATTATTGAAAATTAGGGCATCTAGAACCGTATTTGTTAAAGTTATTTAGTGTACAAAATATTCTTGATGATTTTGCATGTTTTTCTCTACAATACTTGTTCAAAGGGAACATCTATATAATTTGCATCTTTTCTAGTCTGTTCATACATCTATACATTCATCTATCTACCAATCCAATCCTCTAATAAAAAATTCACTATTTTTATTTACCCCGTAACTCTAAGCTGTCTTTAGAACCTAATTCCTTCCCTGTGGGATCGAATCTTTTAAAACTACATCGAAACTGTATACTCATAGTGGTCACAATTTTTTTATTTAGATAAGCAACTATTGACAACACCTGTTCATATTTTGAACTTTTAAATTATCTGTAGAAAAGTGGGGAACAAGGTTTTGGCTTCATTACAGAATATAAGCCCTCAGAATTAGTAGAGTCACCGTGAAAACTTGGAAACATTTCTTTTCCAAAATGTTTATGTGATCTTGGGGCTAGTATAAATCTTATGCCTTTATCGATCTTCAAAGAGTTAAAGCTTGATGATGAAGTTGAAAGGACAAATATGGTCTTACAAATGACCGACAAGAATATTAAACACCCTTAATGCTTAATAGAAGCCATATTAGTTAAAGTGGATAAGTTTGTTTTTCCAACAGACTTTGTTGTGCAATATTTTGCATATGATGAAAAAGTTCCTATAATCTTAGGAAGACCTTTTATGCATACTGGCAAAGCATTGATAGATGTGTTGAAAGGCAAAATAAAGTTAAGGAAAGGTGACGATACTATTGAATTTAATATGGATAAGGCTTATAAATATCTAATGGATGAAGACATATGCATGAAACTTGACTTGATTGATGCTTTTATTCAAGAAGTTGTCAAGTTAGATTTCATCCATGAATATGAAGTCAAGGGGTTGGGAAACTCCATTGGCACTTAAATCTCTTATCTTGTCCAATATATATATATATATATATATATATATATATATATATAGTAGTATATTTTTATTTTGTTTTTGTGTGTTTTAAGTTAGTATTGTTTTAAAATAAAAGAAAAGTGAAAAGTTTTTTTATTTTAAACATTTCACGTTCACGACCTGTTTTGTGCTCTTGAATAGAGTTGTCAAAACATTCTATTTCAGTCTAAGTAAAAGTCACGATCACGACAATCCTTCCCGATCGTGACATGTGTGATTCACAGCAATTATTGTTGTAACGACACTATTTCTAACGGTTATATTGGAAATATATCTGGTGAAAAACTAACATACACTATTCCCTATATATATGTAACTATTTTCCTAGTTGATTTTCACAAATCAATCACTTTTTTATACAACTACTATCTCTTGCCATTTTCTCTATTTTTCCCAAAATAAAAACACAAATCTTTCTTTCAAATTCTTGAATTAAATTTTAATGGCTCCAAAGAAATCAGCAGCAACTAAGGGAAAGAACAAATTGGTTAATTAACAAACCAAGTATGGATGCCCTTTTCTGATCTACGGTGAAGAAGAAGTTGAGAGATATATGAGGATGAAGAACTTTGATTTCCAAGGTACACTCTTCTATAATCCTACTTTTGCAATTGATGTTGGAATACATGCGAAAGTAGAGGAATACTTCTTGCTATTTGGGTTGGAAAGCTTTGCGAATATGCATTTCCTGTTTAATGAGGAATGGGTCCTTGAGTTTTTGGTTATTGTTACGGAGGATGGGAATTTGCTCAAGAGGAAATTTAGGAATGAAGGGGAAGAGTACAAGTTCAATTTCATGGATTTGATTAAGTGGTTTAGTTTTGGAGAAACCTATGAAGAGATAAAAAAGGAAGACGATTATGATCTAGCAAGTGTATGGACTGAGTTAACAGGATTGGATTGATAGGATGTCAAAAACTCATCCAACAAGAACATTCGGAGTAACAACCTTCTTTACATTCACAAGTTTATCTCTCAAAGTCTTTTCTTCCGACATGAGACTACCAAAGTGTCGATGAAAGATTTGGTTATATTGGAGTGCACCATTTCGCAATTAAGACCAAAGTTTTCGATGTGTATGTTGGAATCCATCACTAGTCTTACTACACATAAAAAGGCTAGAGTTGGAGGTGCAAATACAATTTGTGGAATTATTTTGGGAGCAAAGAATTGAATGCCATTCCAATATAGTCCTAGAGAGAAATTTAACTTTATGGGAGCAGTATAGATGAAGAGAGTGGGAATAGTTATAGAAGAAGAAGGGAAATTTACGTTTCTACCATATGGAGTAAGGGTTAGGAAGTTAAGATCGATAGAAGGATCTACTTCTTGAGAGAACCAATACGATGAAGGCATTGAAGATGTTCAAATCAGAAGTAGTGAAACAAGATAAGCCTCCAGAAGTACAGATGTTAATGAAGATACTTGGAGAGGGAAATTCATGAAAGATGTCGATCAAGCATTCCTTGGTATAACTTTCATACAACAAGATGTTCGTCAACTCACAAAATCCAATATTTCTTTGAACTGCAAGTTGAATTCATACTTTAGGAAGCAGAATTTGGACATCTCACCAAGTCCTCCAGATTCAAGTTTGAAAGAATGAAAATAATCGGGTTCAAATTTCTTTTCTTTTCGTGTTTGTTTTGTTTTGTTGGTTGTTTTTTGTTTAGTTTAATTTTTTAGTCTCTCACAATGAGGACATTGTGTTCTCTAGTGTGGGAGGGGCACTTGTATAAAATCCGAAAAATCCAAAAAAATCAAATAACATAAAAAAATTTGAAGAATGAAAAATTTTTCTTGATTTTGTGTTGTTTATACCTTATTCATACCTAAACTATACTAACATATGTTCTAAGGTTATTTTGAATGTTAGGTATTACAAGTTCGATGTTGGTGCAAATTTCGAACAAAAATTTTTGTTTTGAGTATGAGCACACGTTGAGAGTGTGAGTGCTTTATTAGATTGGCACAACATTTAGCATTTGGCAAGGATGATTGGTGAGTAACATTCAATAGCAACATTCCAAGTAAGTTTCAATATATATTTCAATGCAACATGAATTAATATAAGTTATATAGTTTTAGTTTAATGCTACCGATAAGTTTTAAGTGGAGTAATATCTAATAGTGTTCTTTCTATGAGTTTTATATGCTATTCTTGAATATTTCCTATAAGTATTGAGTGTGTCTAAAGTGTGAGGAAACTATAGCCATAATACATTGAAAGTTATCAATAAAGGATGAGGGTATTAAGTGAGAAAAATCAAAAGAAAGAGAGGATAACTTATGCAAAAGGTGAGGAATGGTATGGAGTAGAAATAGCAACCATTCAATGAGTGAAAAAAAGAAAAAGTAGCATAGCATGAAAAAATGGGTGCAAAGTACAAATCTGTACTTAAAAAGCATAGGCTTAAAAGGAAAAAATGAGAGAAAGTGGTATGGAGCATAAAATGCAACCACTAAAAAAAAGGAGAGTGGTTTGGAGCATAAAATGCAACCACTAAGAGTGTTTAGCACCCTAGGTTACCTAAAAATACCTTGAGATCAAACTTTCCAAACAATGCTCCCTTTGTCCTTTATACTTTATACTATACTTAAGTGAAGGAAATGTTCGAGCAAGCGTATAACGCTTATATCAAGACGCAATTCGGTTGGCCCTCCATTAAGAGCAAAGGTATGCAACTAGACAATATAAATTGCACATTACTAATTTGTGGGAAATTTCGTATACATTACTTGAACCTTGAGTAACATGGGAATGTGGTACTCACTACAATAGTCTTTTGCCAAATGAGGTACAAACTTGAATTACTATTTTATACACTTCTGTTGTGTTTACCTTGAGGACAAGGAAAAAGTTAAGTGTGGGGGTGTGATAAGTGTATAATTACACTTATTATCTTGATATTTTTACTCATAAAACGATGTGGTTTAGATTCATTTTATACGTCATATAAAAGATTTCACGTGGTATGTAGTTGTTTTTTATGCGAGTGTAAAAACTAGGTGAATCTTGGGAGTGAAATGATTAAAGATGGAATTCTTTGCAAAAAGAGTGAAAAAGGTGCAAAAAGATGTGTGGAATGCAAGGAATTCGCTTAGGATCGAAGTTGTCAAAGTTCGATAAAGTTGCAACGAAGAATCATGAAGAAAAGCATAAGTCACAACCATGTCACGATCATGATTCTTATTCGTGATTGGCTAAGTCACGCTCGTGACTATCTATCATGATCATGGCTTATCATTCTTCACAAGAAATAAGTTATCAACTTACATTCTCGATCACGACATGTATGTCATGCTCGTGAATCACGACGGGTTTGATCAACTCTTCTCAACTTCCAAACACCAGATAAAAATTATCAACCGCCATCAACTATTAGATAAAAAGACACCTTTTGGAGATAATGCATCAACGAAAAGGTGCCTTTCCATTGAAGATAAGGATGAAATCTTACATCTAATCACATGAAGATGATGCAACCCTTCACCAATGGACAAGACTATTCGTTTGGATAAATGCAACCTTTCACACTCTATAAATAGAGGTTCAAATCAACAAATTTCATGCAACATATGGTAGAGTGCAGATATACAGAGCATATGATAGATAAAGAGTGAAAGTTATATCGATTTTGCTAAGTTTAAAGTGTTAGAGAAAAAAATGTATAAGTGATTCATTTCGCTAAGTTTAAAGTGTTAGAGAAAAAAATGTATAAGTGATTTGATTCTTATTTCAATCACTAGATTTCTCCAAAAATTCAACCGATTGTTGTATGAGTGTAATTGCAAAGCACTTATCAATAAAAGTTTCTATTCTTCAACATTCATTTATTCAATATTCACAAAGAATAGCATCCTAGCGGAGGTTCTATACGAGTCGAGACCGAATTCAAAGTAGACGCAGGAATTGCGAGAATTGACGACTCCCATTTAAGAGTGGATACGGTTTGATCAACTTTAGCTTTCACTTGCATACCTTACAACTTTACTTTATTTTCTACTCATACTTTCTAATTTGAAGTTTATGATATGTCTATGTGTCATAACGAGTATTTTGTCTTGCGTCACTTATATTAATAAAGTTATATGCTTTTAAGTTAACTTTAAGAGTAGTTTCGGGGTTAACAAGATTGTGTATAATAACTAGATCTATGATTATAACGTTGTTTAGTGAGCCAACATTTTTGGAGTGGTAACTTGCTAAATATGGCTATGTGATAGTGACCCGTACTAAGTATAGTATTATTGTTGTCCAGGTTTTTATAAGTGTCATAATTCATTTACCCTAGATTTGTAAAAGTCATTTCATGTGTTGCTCTATGGTGAATTATAGAATATTTGGGCATCTAGAACCGAGTTTGTTGAAGTTATCTAGTGCATAAAACATTCTTGAATATTTTGCATATTTTACTCTACTATACTTGTTCTCATGGAATATCTATATGCTTTGCATCTAATCTATTCATGCATCTGTCCATTCATCAATCTACCATTCAAAACCTTCAACTTATTTTATTTTCTTTTGTTCAGTAACTCTAGTTGATCCTTAGAACCGAATTCCTTCCTTGTGGGATCGATATCTTTTGAAACTATATCGCAACTATATACTTGCAGTTATCATCATTTTCTATTTGATAAGCGGTACTGACAACACCTGTTTATATTTAGAACTTTTATATTATCAGTAGAAAAGTGGTGAACAGGACTCGTTGCTATCACCCATACTACCTGCATAAGCGAGAAGGAGAATAGGAAGTAAGGTCAAACAAACCTAGCAGCAAAATGCCATGGTCATGCATGTGTGTAGCTACGAAGGGAATCTCCCACTAAGGACTAACCCGGCGTATCTTAAAAGCTTGATAAGAGCATAGAATCTTGACTAAGGTCTCCTCACTCAATGTGCGATAGTCCCTCTTGGCGAATCCTTTGAGGCCATTATGTAAAGGAAGATATTGTGCTTTTCCCAAGCAAGAGTCAACGGTCAAGCGAAGCGTCTCCAAAAGCCATCTCTGTAAACATTTCATTCAAATGGAAAAATGGAATTCACATAAAACAATTTCGGGTAAATATACCTCCAATAGAGTGAAATGGTCACCTGCTAAGTCCAAATTAACCGTGGCAGTATCCATGTGAACTATATTCTCCACCAAAGCCAAAGCAATAGGGGAGAGACCCATGGAAAGTGGATCAATGACAAACAACAAGTGAAAAGGTGCAACTGATTTAACACCATAAATGAACTCTGACATGAGAAGAAGATCCACCATAGAAGGCCAAGTAAGGTGCAAGTTGGGGGTAGTTTCACACCAACGAAGGATAGCATCAACTCGAAATCCTCTCAAGAGGTTGAGACATAGAGCGCTCGGTGGAATCTAGATTCAACACCCCTCTCAGCTTATCCTCTGCTTCGAATTGCAAAGCAAGGAATGCAAAAGAAAGCCTCACGAGGAACATCGGAGATGAACTCTCAGGAAAGCGGAGCCCCAACATAGCATAATACTCCTTGACCAAGGGGCAAATCTCGAGGTTGGAAAATTGGAAGACGTGAGTAGCGGGATCCTAAAACCTCAAAGTAGCATAAAAAAGGCCATATTCATAGGCCTAGAAGCAAGATATCGGAGGCTTCGTAGTTCGAATATCTCAAGCTTCAGCTAGTCTAGCTTACGAGAAGTGCGAAGGAAAGCTCTAAGTCACTTATTATTCATTGCCATCAATAAGCCAGAACAGATGTCTACCTACATGCATTTAGAAAAACATTAGCATATTACATTCATCTACATTTATCATGCACACATAACCATTCACAACAAGCAAACATTCACATTCACAAACAAGAAAGGTCGTAGAAAGGAAGGTTTCGGCTCGCAATAGCCAAAGTCAAGTTCTCAATAATTAAGAATTTCAAATTCTACAATAAAACCCACATGAATGCTACCAAAATCTAAAAAGAAAAGAAGGCCGAAGCTACTATGGATCATCTTTATCCACTATCTTATCCTCTACGGGCTCGATGACGTTAGTCCCACCATGACTGTAGTCCCCGAGTCTTATATATCCAGGAACCCGAACCATGAGTAAAACAGGTGAGTGCATCATTCCAGACAAAAGCTAATCATCCCAATCATAATCAATGGGAGGAGACTGACGAGTGCTCATCCTTGAGCCTAAGGCGAACAGATTAGAATGATTTGTGAGAGTAAAATACTCCATGGCAGCTTTGACCTGCTCCCCCTCTGCGTGAGTCTGCTCGAACTCTATGGCCAGCCATATCATCTCTTGAGGATGAGTTTCCAGAGCTTGATAACGAGCATCCAGAGCTTGATAGCAGTCGTCAAACTCTCAATAGCAATCCTCAAACTCCTTATAGCACTTCTCGTAATCGGCTCACTCTTGCTCAGCCTCCCTTTGGGCTTCAGTCCTTTGAACGACCAAATCTTGCAAATATCATGACATACATGCACAAAAATCACAACCACATGCTTTTGGCATAATTTGAAAATATAAATAGTTAATACAGTAGTCATGCATTTCACAAATGAGAATAAAAGTTACCTCCGCAATCACATTTTAAGAAGAAACTAAGTCCCTCAGAGAAAGGGAATGCCTGGCTACCCGCTCCATCTCCTCTCGAGGGAACTACTTTCAAAACAAGTAAAAGATCATCAGATTTTTTGAAATCATAATGCAAAAAGCCACTATCATTTGAGGTAATTCAGATAGTCAAAATGCTTACATGTATAGCATCGTAGGGATCAAACATGAGCACATAAGTACTCCAAGGAATAGATCAATTAATCTCTCTCCTAGAAATGGACATCAAATAGAATGACATCTCTAGGGGATTAATAAATCTCCCCTCGATGATGCTCAAAGAAGAGAAAGTCGAGATCAAACACATAGTTGGCATATCCAGATAAGGAACCCTATATCTCTTCTTGGCCTCCTCTTACATGGAAAACAACAATCAGAAACAAATTTAATAAAAAGCAAAAATGGTTAGTCCACTAAGAATCCCGCACCTAGCAGCTTATCCCGGTACTGCTGGTCCCGACATCGTAGTCTTCGCCTCCTTGTTCATCACTATCAAGGCCTTGCTGCTCCTAGATATGATCCACACAAGCTCAAGTCAAGGGGCATAGTGGAATTGCCATGTCATGGATGAACAGTAAAACTTTTGGATCTGTCGGGAATCAATTATTTTCGCCGGTCCAAATTTTCTTTCTTTTGTTATCTTCTTTTCTTTTCTTTCTTTTGTATTAAGTGGCTGCGTCCACTTTCTTTTCCCTTTTCTCTTAGCTATCTTTTAATTAAGCTTATTGTATTTTGCTTTGAGTTCCGGCCTCTATTTAAGAAGGTTTTCAGTTTGTTGTAAAAAAGGGACATTTTTAGTTGGAAGGCGAGCTTTGTATATGTTGGGGTTTATGTTTTTCTGTAATCATTAAGGAGGAGTATATAGACTCTCTCCATACAGTGCTCCATAGGTATATTTTTCTTTTAAGCTTGTAATTTTTATTATTGTAATATACAGTTTTATTTAATAATATTTGTTTAGACCCTCACTGATGGAGGGCTAAATCTTTGTGTTAAATAATACCATGAATATTGTTAGTCAATAGCATGTAATTTTATTATGCTTTGCAGACTGAATATGCATGATGATAGAACATATTTATGTTTTAAATATATATTGTTTTTATTTTAGTTTATATAATTAAATTTTAGTTATTATGTTTTTAAACAAAGTTACATTTAAAACTTTCTTTTAAATGCAGAATTTTAAGTTTTTATTTTCTTAAAACTTTGCTATGCTATTTTTACATTAAAATTGGAACTAGGTTAGATTTTTAGACAGTCAGAATTTTTTGTATAACCTCAAGTCGCATTTAGCCGTTGTTGCCATGGTTAGGCGTTTAGGCGTTTTGTGTTGACTCTGGTGAAATTAAAATTTTTGACAGTCTTTTAATCCAGTAAAATTTATCCTATGTTC